>CM062288.1:170383118-170442612 GCA_031216915.1 Pictodentalium vernedei | reverse complement strand
CCCCCCCCCCCCCCCCCCCCCCCCCCCCCCCCCCCCCCCCCCCCCCCCCCCCCCCCCCCCAAGGATGCTGCATACCAAATATAAAAACATTCCGACTGCTGGATCTGAAGAAGAAGATTTTTAAAGAAAATTCCTCATTTTGAACTAAGTTATCATTTGGCTACCACAGTGAGCCCAAATATGGGCCTAGGGACATGGTTTTGAACAAACTTGAATCTCACCTCCCTAAAGATGCTGCATACCAAATATCAAAACCATTCTGACTGCTGGATCTGAAGAAGAAGATTTTTAAAGAAAATTCCTCATTTTGAACTAAGTTAAAATTCGGGCTACCACAGTGAGCCCAAATATGAACCCAGGGACTTGGCTCGAACAAACTTGAATCTCACCCCCCTAAGCATGCTGCATACCAAATATCAAAAGATTCTGCCTGCTGGATCTTGAGAAGAAGATTTTTAAAGAAATTTGCCTGAAATGCACTAGGTTCAAATTTGGGCTCCTATACTGAGCCCAAATATGAACCCAGGGGGCCGATTTGAACAAACTTGAATCAGATCTACCCCACAATGTTGCATCCCAAATATCAAAAGATTCTGTCTGCTGGATCTGGAGAAGAAAATTTTTTAAGAAATTTGCCTGAAATGCACTAAGTTCGAATTCGAGCTTTTATAGTGAGCCCAAATTTGAATCCAGGGGGCCGATTTGAACAAACTTGAATCAGATCCACCCACAATGTTGCATACCAAATATCAAAGATTCTGCCTGCTGGATCTTGAAAAGAAGATTTTTAAGAAATTTGCCTGAAATGCACTAAGTTCGAATTCAGGCTTCTATACTGAGCCCAAATATAAATCCAGGGAGCCGATTTGAACAAACTTGAATCAGATCCACCCCACAATGTTGCATACCAAATATCAAAAGATTCTGCCTGCTGGATCTGGAGAAGAAGATTTTTGAAGAAATTTGCCTGAAATGCACTTAAGTTCGAATTTGGGCTTCTATAGTGAGCCCAAATATGAATCCAGGGGGCCGATTTGAACAAACTTGAATTAGACCCATACCAAGATGCTGCATACCAAGTATCAAAAGATTCTGCCCACTGGTTCTGGAGAAGAAGATTTTTTAATAATTTTTCTATAATTCATGCAGTGCTATCAGAGTTATGCCCCATACAGAGCTCCCATGGGACGTGGCCATTTCATTTGAACAAACCTGAATTGCCATATAGTAATGAATGTCCACATGAATTTTCGAGAAAATCGGACCAGTGGTTTCAGAGGAGAAGTCGTTTGAAAAAATGTTCACGACGACGGACCACCGGACGACGGATGGCTGGTGATAAGTTAAGCTCCCTTCGGTGAGCTAAAAAAGGGAGTGTGATGGCTCAGTGGTAGAGTTTTGGGCTTCTGTGCTAGAGGTCCCAAGTTCGATTCCCGTCTGGGACGACCCGCGTTGTGTCCTTGGGCAAGGCACTATATTCCCGGTTACCAACGTGGAGAAATGATGACGCCATGTACAAAGGTGTACTGCACGTTGATGGTGCACATGTCTTCAACCACTGTAACCCAACATGAGCGGAACTTGAACATAGTTAGAATGTTGAGGAGCTGACAGTTGCTCGTCGATGCTCAGTGGTTCTCTCCGGGTACTCTGGCTTCCCCCAGCCATAAAACGGTCACGATTAGCCATTGTGCATAAGTATGTGATCTTAAACATCGATGAATAAATAACTCTTCAATAACAAAAGTATTATTAACTGGTAGAGTGCTAAATTTTTTCTCTGCCTCAAATTTGTTCACAAGTTTTTGCCTTGTTACAATTTATGGGAGAGTGACTATAGGCACTCTCCCATAAATTGTAACAATGCAAATCGATGGAGATGAAGTCATTTTACATCCAAGATAATATGAAGGACATCCACAGAATACAAAACCTTTATTGTTAGGTACCTGCAGTTCAGACTAATGCCCAAATACGGACTTCTTGTACTCTACCAGTTAAAGAACTAAACCTGTACAAAAAGACTTCCTTGCTGGTAGCATGGTACATTTGAAAAAATATTCATGTTGCAAATCACCTGTGAAAAATAATTCAGCACTCTGCTAGAATGACAACTCCAACTTGTGAAAATAGCTGGTATCTGCAGCTCTAAACCCTCCACCTGTAGTCATTTCATTTTCATATGCCACAGGCCAATTTCAAATTAGTTTTAAAAATATTCCAATGAAAAAGCTGTTAATTTGAAAAGTAGGAAATTACTTGGAACCCCTCTGTTCACCAGTTACAAAATGTCAGAATTTCAACCTGCAGTTTTTTCCCCCATAATGCAACAAGGAATTTAACCAACCCAATCTTGCTTGACAGACCTCATTGAACTCTGTCAAGCAAAACTGAATTGGTTAAATGTCTTGTTATTCCCTGACGTCCTTAGGAGGTTTGGAGGGTATATAGTCATACATCTGTACAAACATTTCGTATTATAACTCTCTTGTTATTAGTTGTCGGATTTTGATGTCCTTTGGTATGCTGATAGACCAGCATGGGGGAAAGGATATCCACAAATCATGGGTTTTCCACACACATTCCTACCAGAGTTATGGCCCTTGTCACATTTAGAAAACTCTCTGTATGAATGTTTTGCATTACAAGTCAGTCATTTGTGTGCAGATATGTCCTTTGATATGGTGAGAGACTAGCATCAGGGAGAAGACATCCACATATTGCAGGGTTTCATCCATGCATACACACCAGAGTTATGGCCCTTGTTACACTCATAAAACTTTCCATACAAAGTTTTGCACTGTAACTCTGGCATGGGTTTTATGGATACCATTCTGAGGGAAAGGATATCTATAAATTGCAGGTTAAACCCATGCATACTTACCACGGTTATCACAGTTTTGCCCCTTTTTAGACTTAGAAAAACTGTCCATACTTTGTTATTTATTTATTTATTTATTTATTTATTTATTTATTTATTAGGGTTTAATGGCACTTTAACCCTTTACCTAACATGAAAAGCAGATGACGCTTGCAAACAAAATTCTTGAAAAACCATTTTTAGCTCACCTGAGCGAAGCTCAAGGGGAGCTTAACTAATCACTTTCTGTCCGTCGTCCGGCGTCCGTCGTCCGTCGTCGTCCGTCCGGCGTTAACTTTACATTATCGACTTCTCCTCCTAAACCACTAGCCCAATTTTATTCAAATGTTGGCTAAATGTTTATTACCTAATGCCAATTCAGATTTGTTCAAATGAAGTTGCCCCTCCTCCTGGGTGGTGCCACACCCCCAAGGGGCACCAAAATCTTTGTAAATCTTCTTCTCATGAACCAGCAGTAGCAGAGACTTGATATTTGGTGTGCAGCTTCCTTTTGAGGTGTAGACTCAGATTTGTTCAAGAGAAGTTTGTGGGGCTATACTTGACGTTGTTATGAGAGGGGCAAAATGTGGGAACCACAGGAGCTAAAAATAGAAAAAATTTAAAACGCCCATATCTCCAAAACTGCACGGCACTGAGAATTTTTATTTGGTGTGCAGCTTCCTTAGGACCAACAGAAAGGATTGGTAAAAAAAAATTGCCATCGGTTTATCATAGGGTACAGTTTCGGGACTTTGAAAAAGTGCTGAGTCAGCACTTTTTAACACTGTAGGCAATGGGAAAAACATTAAAAAATCTTCTTCTCCAGATCCAGCAGGCAGAATCTTTTGATATTTGGTATGCAACATTGTAGGGTGGATCTGATTCAAGTTTGTTCAAATCGGCCCCCTGGGTTCATATTTGGGGCTCAGTATAGGAGCCCGATTTCGAACTTAGTGCATTTCAGGCAAATTTCTTAAAAATCTTCTTCTCCAGATCCAGCAGGCAGAATCTTTTGATATTTGGTATGCAACATTGTGGGTGGATCTGATTCAAGTTTGTTCAAATCGGCCCCCTGGGTTTATATTTGGGTTCAGTATAGGAGCCCAAATTTGAACTTACTGCATTTCAGGCAAATTTCTTTGAAAATCTTCTTCTCCAGATCCAGCAGGCAGAATCTTTTGATATTTGGTATGCAACATTGTAGGGTGGATCTGATTCAAGTTTGTTCAAAATCGGCTCCCTAGATTCATATTTGGGCTCACTATAGGAGCTCGAATTCGAATTTAGTGCATTTCAGGCAAATTTCTTCAAAATCTTCTTCTCCAGATCCAGCAGGCAGAATCTTTTGATATTTGGTATGCAATGTTGCGGGGTAGATCTGATTCAAGTTTGTTCAAATCGGCCCCCTGGATACATATTTGGGCTTACTATAGAAGCCCGAATTCGAACTTAGTGCATTTCAGGCAAATTTCTTAAAAAATCTTCTTCTCCAGATCCAGCAGGCAGAATCTTTTCATATTTGGTAAGCAACATTGTGGGGTGGATCTGATTCAAGATTGTTCAAATCGGCCCCCTGGGTTAATATTTGGGCTCAGTATAGGAGCCCGATTTCGAACTTAGTGCTTTTCAGGCAAATTTCTTAAAAAATCTTCTTCTCCAGATCCAGCAGGCAGAATCTTTTGATATTTGGTATGCAACATTGTAGGGTGGATCTGATTCACGTTTGTTCAAATCGGCCCCCTGGGTTCATATTTGGGCTCAGTATAGGAGCCCGATTTCGAACTTAGAGCATTTAGGCAAATTTCTTAAAAAAATCTTCTTCTCCAGATCCAGAACGCAGAATCTTTTGATATTTGGTATGCAACATTGTGGGGTGGATCTGATTCAAGTTTGTTCAAATCGGCTTCCTAGATTCATATTTGGGCTCACTATAGAAGCTCGAATTTGAACTTAGTGCATTTCATGCAAATTTCTTCAAAAATCTTCTTCTCCAGATCCAGCAGGCAGAATCTTTTCATATTTGGTAAGCAACATTGTGGGGTGGATCTGATTCATGTTTGTTCAAATCGGCCCCCTGGGTTTATATTTGGGCTCAGTATAGGAGCCCAAATTTGAACTTAGTGCATTTCAAGCAAATTTATTAAAAAATCTTCTTCTCCAGATCCAGCAGGCAGAATCTTTTGATATTTGGTATGCAACATTGTGGGGTGGATCTGATTCAAGTTTGTTCAAATCGGCTTCCTAGATTCATATTTGGGCTCACTATAGAAGCTCGAATTCGAACTTAGTGCATTTCAGGCAAATTTCTTAAAAAATCATCTTCTCCAGATCCAGCAGGCAGAATCTTTTGATATTTGGTATGCAACATTGCGGGGTGGATCTGATTCAAGTTTGTTCAAATCAGCCACCTGGATTCATATTTGGGCTCACTATAGAAGCTCGAATTCAAACTTAGTGCATTTCGGGCAAATTTCTTCAAAAATCTTCTTCTCCAGATCCAGCAGGCAGAATCTTTTGATATTTGGTATGCAACATTGCGGGGTGGATCTGATTCAAGTTTGTTCAAATCGGCCCCCTGGATTCATATTTGGGCTTAATATAGAAGCCCGAATTCGCACTTAGTGCATTTCAGGCAAATTTCTTCAAAAATCTTCTTCTCCAGATCCAGCAGGGCAGAATCTTTTGATATTTGGTATGCAACATTGCGGGGTGGATCTGATTCAAGTTTGTTCAAATCGGCCCCCTGGATTCATATTTGGGCTTAATATAGAAGCCCGAATTCGCACTTAGTGCATTTCGGGCAAATTTATTAAAAAATCTTCTTCTCCAGATCCAGCAGGCAGAATCTTTTGATATTTGGTATGCAACATTGTGGGGTGGATCTGATTCAAGTTTGTTCAAATCGGCTTCCTAGTTTCATATTTGGGCTCACTATAGAAGCTTGAATTCGAACTTAGTGCATTTCAGGCAAATTTCTTAAAAAATCTTCTTCTCCAGAATCCAGCTTCAGAATCTTTTCATATTTGGTAAGCAACATTGTGGGGTGGATCTGATTCAAGTTTGTTCAAATCGGCCCCCCTGGGTTTATATTTGGGCTCCGTATAGGAGCCCAAATTTTAACTTAGTGCGTTTCAGGCATATTTCTTAAAAAAATCTTCTTCTCCAGATCCAGCAGGCAGAATCTTTTGATATTTGGTATGCAACATTGTAGGGTGGATCTGATTGTGATTCATGAACGTATTTATTTGTAAAGTTGATAGAATCTTAGACAAAATTTGCAGAAAAGATCTACTATAGAAGGGGTGGTATCCAGGGTGAACCGTTTACCCAAATCTAGCAGTACTAATGCATTATTCACACAAATCTTCGTTCAAATTTTATGACCCCTCATTGGAACACACACGCATTCAGCTCATTCCAACAAAGGTCATATGCCATGTTTTCGAGACAAAGGAATAAAAATTTTAGTTATTCATGAAATTTTGAGGCAACTGTTGTCTGTTATTCACATTGCTTCATGAAATTTCAGTACTTTTAGAAGTTACCTCAGTAATCAAGGGTTAATTCCCCTTAATTAAATGTCGCCTCTAAAAAACAACCACTTTGCATATCTTACCTTTTTACCAGCATAACTGCCAAAACTTGTCAGCATTCTTCGCAAAAATCGCTATTCAAATTTGAATTTTTGTCTCTTAAACATACATGTACTTATCGCTTGTAAATACCCCATTGGAATGAGCTTTTTGAGCTCATTCCAATGAGAGGTCGCCACACCATGCTTTTTGAGTCAAAAAAGCAATTTTTTTAGTTATTCCAGAATTTCGTACGTAAAACACAGCTTTATGACTTCACATTAAAATGAGCTCTCTAAGCTTGTTCCAATCAACATTCACGCACTATGTCTTTCACACAAAAAATAAAATTTTCCATTTATTCAGGAATTTTGTTTGGAAGAACACTCTTACCCCCCCCCCCCCCCCCCCCCCCCCCACAAACACACACACACAAACACACACACACACACACAAACACAGACACACACATCTAAAAGTTCGTCAGCAAAAAAACAGTTACTTCAATTTTTAAATGCATTATAGGAACAACTTGCCTAATCAAATTTAAATACTTTTGCATCATTCTGTATCTAGAACAAACCATTTACCATATCTTTACGCAAAATTCTCCAGCATCATTCACAAAAAAACACCATTATTTATATATTCACATTTCTGTCTCAAAAATATACCTGATCTTCCCATACCCCTATTGGAATAAGCTGTTTGAGCTTGTTCCAATGATGATAAAAAAAAATAAAATTTGTGAAAATTTTTGTTTTCTTGCATGCAAATATATACATGTAGCACATGGAAGATATCCACAGTTGGGGAGAGATGTCCAAGGCTATCTCTTCACATTCCTTGTTTGTGCTTCATGCTAAACCAGTTTGTCTGCAGAGATAAATTTGCTTTATTAAAAATCATTGGAGATTGGCCACACACCAATGATTTTAAATAAAACTAATTTTAGGTAACAAATGTTGAACTTCAAACAAAATCTATCACTCAACCAGTTAATGTTGATGAGGCATGACATGGTGAAGGTGACCTAAAATACTTCTTAGAGTCACTTTGTCAGGTGAGCGATTAAGGCCACGTGGGGCCTCTTGTTTTCATTTTTTGTCTCAAAAACATAGGTTATGACCCATCATTGAAATGAGCTCAACGGGCTAATTGGCCACTTTTGTGAATAGCGCTCGCCTGTTTTGGCCGTTATGTTGGGTAAAGGGTTAACAGCCAATATTGTGTCGGTGACAGTTTTACAGGTGGAGGAAGCCGGAGTATCCAGAGAGACCCACCGAGCAATGACGAGCAGCTGCCAGCTCCCCAACATCGTAACTCCGCACTGTAGCACAGGCAGGCATGAAGACATGCACACAATCGACATGTGGTACGCCTTAGTACACGGCATCATCATGTCCCCATGCAGACAATCGGGATGAAGTGCCTTGCCCAAGGACACAACATGGGAGTGTGAGTCGATCGCTCAGATGGTCACCCACCCAAGGACTAACTCGGCTCAACGTTGGTTAACTTTAGTGATCTGATGAGAACCGGTTACCGCAATGCCACCGTCTATGGTTTGTATTGCCAGTGTTGATCTTGTAGGAGGGGATATATACAGTGCTTCATGTTGCACTATTTTCTTGTTGCATTATCGGAAAAATTTGCCAGTTGATATTTCAGGATTTTGACATCAGTGTGCAGATTGACACCAGAATGCAGAGGGTTCAAATTCTTCTAACTGTTTTATTGCTGCTAGCTTGAATTTGATTGGTTTGTTTAGAAGGGTTTGACAACACTTTCAAAAGCCAGGATCACATCATGTCGGATAGTTTTATTAGTGGAGGAAGATGGAGTACCTGGCGAGAATATCTGAGGAGTGGCAAGCAACTGTCAGTCTCCCCAACTTACTAACTGTGAACAAGCATGGATAGCCATGGTTGAAGGCAAGTGCACCACTGGTGTGTAGTTTGCTTTAGTACACAGAGCCACCATGCCTCCAAGCTACTTCTAATGAGGGGTCATAAGCTATAAGTATGTTGTGTTGTTAAAAATTGAAAATATAATAAAAGTTGAATGCAATTTTAAGGAATGGTGCTGCCAGGTATGGCTGGCCAGTCTATTGATCCTTTACATTATATTTTGTGATCAATAGATCTCAAGATCAATTAACTGGCTCCCACACTTCTCTCTCAATCTGGAGCACTATAGAAATAATATGCTATAACAAGTCAAATTTGTTCTGAACGTGTGGTAAATGGTTTGACATTTCGAAATTAAATGCAGTTAACAGTCATTCATATAGAAATATCCAACTGAGTCAGCTCAATTTACTATACCCCATGCAGTGGTGAACAGTAAATGTTTGAACAATCAAGAATTGGTGTCTTGAAATAGCCAAGTGGTTTGGGAGAAATGGTTGTTGGGGCTCAGGTCAATCAGGCTTAGGTAAATCGAATGATCTGATTGGGTCTGCTTAGACTTGGTCGAGGATGGGAGTAGACATACCTAAGATTAAACAATGCTACAGGTTGAGAGTAACTACAGTATAAAACTTGGAAGAGGTAGAACAGGTCAAGGAATAGGTGGTAGAATGCAGAAAAAGGGAGGATTCTGGGAGAATTTGTTCTAGATTAAGTCAATTTCGGTTCTTTTAGGTATTTGTTGTATTTGTTATTGGTGGTAACTGGCCATTCTTCCATTGAATCTAATGCACCTTTTAGCAGCCTGTAGCACTATGTGCTACTCATTAGTCCAAGATGGCAACTTTGTCAAGTCATTTTGATTTTTGGTTGTTGTTGGGTCCATTTGTGTAATTGGATATATTCCCATTCAATCACAGATTCCCTTTGAACAGACTTTCAAGGCTCATAGCAACCACATGGCTCCATAGAAACCATGATGGTGGCCTCCAGTATACAAAATGTACAATGGACACATGTGCCACCATAACCATATGTGCACTGACACCACATATGTCACCATGACAATGATGCCACAACATGGCCACTCACACAGGCTCACACAGCCGAGCAAACAAAGTGAAGTGACATCCACAATACACTGTGACATGATGTCATGTCCGGAGTCATGCTAAAAATGATAGCACTACTTCTGGTACATCTCAATGTATTGTAGCGGTCGAGGTATAAGGGCCATTTACCAACCAGCATGGTTGGTCTGGATCTCTCTCTTAGTCTCATGGTAAATCGGTTGCATTGTGTGTTAGAGGTTGACGGTTCGAGCCTCTGCTCCCACACTTTTCTCTCGATCTTTTACATTGATGCCGTGATCAGTTTTCAGCAGTTGGTGAAGCATGGTGGATGTTTTGACCGCTCTGAGGTGGAATCTGGGGTGAGATTCACGGTGGGTGAATCTCAAAAGAATGTGAGAGTAGAGTAGCGGTCAAGGTGTAAGGGCCATTTACCACCTAGCCTGGTGTGTCCGGATCTCTTAGTCTCGTGGTAATTTGGTCGCTTTATGTGCTAGAGCTCGATGGTTCCCGCCTCGGCTCCCACACTTCTCTCTCGATCTGTAACAGATATTTTGTATTGTTGTTTATCACAAAATAACTGAATTAGTACACTGTTCTTGAAAATAAAAATAAAACTTGCTTCATAGGTAATGTTGATGTTAGTTTATGGATATATGGACACATTACAAATCATAAATTTTCCCAGATTCAAATTTTTGCTGTACTTTTTGGTAAGTACCTTGCCTTTTTAGACCACTTGTTAAAAAAATTACCCATGCATGCCATGCTTTTCATGTTAGGTAAAGGGTTAAAGTGCCATTACTAAATCGAAAGAAGAGATATTGAAGGCGCATTTTCAAATAAAAAATTGCTTTAGTATGTGATATTATGTTTTTACTCAAAAGATGGGGCTGACTACCTAATGGGTGACACATCACAGTTGGAATGAATAAGAATGAAGAGTTTTAACAATAGATCATGTTGTGTGTGACTATTGAGCTGATTACAAAGAGCAAAGTCAATGGTGATTGTAATTGCATATTCCAACCAAACCATTACCACCCTCCACCTTGATCTTCAACTCTTAACCCGCTGAGTATTTTCAAAATATTTTTCATTGCATCTAGTCATGGCTGCCATGAAGCAGCCATGACTAGATTTGATGGAAAATTCATCTGAATTTAACTCAGGAAAGTATTGGCTAAAATGTGTTTAAATGTGCCTAAATGATACTTGTTTCAATTGCAAGAGATTTCATATTCTGGGCACAAATAGTGGGCAGCAGCATGCAAGGAGTTAATTTGGAGTATGTTGGCTAATTGGTCAGTGCATTGGACTTCAGATTGAAAGGTCACAGGTTTAATTCTGTCCCACACCATCTACATTGTGTCCTTGGGAACAATACTTAATCCCAGTTGCCCAAGTGAGAGTACAGTATTCACTGTGCTAAGGTGCACAGCTTAATGATGGTACACATACATTCATTAGGTATGTCTGACAGTTACTCAGTGGTTTTTGGTGGCTGTCTCAAGTACTATGGCTTCCTTCACTGTAAAACTGTCAAACTTATGATGCTGGCCATTCAAAGTGTTGTTAACCCTTTACGTAACACGAAAGGCAGACAACAGTTGCAAACAAATTTCTTGAAAAACTTATTTTTTTTTATTTTTTTGTGTCAAAAACGTACCTTAAAACCCCTCTTTGGAATGAGCTCATTGAGCTCATTCCAATGAGTTGTCATAAGATATACTACTCAAAGTTTGCTAAGCACCACATATTTGACACATCATTGTGAAATTGGCTTGTGACATATTTGCGATATTTTTGGTGGATATGATTGAGGAATGTATTGAGATGGTCCCCAGTTTTACATTAGCTCTCTTGACAGGCAGACTTTTCGTGACAGTCCTGGAAAGCATGTACCCCTTGATTTTCATGATGTTTTTGTGTACTTTCTACATGTACATGAGATGTGTAGGGTATTTAGTCTTCATTTCAACACAAACCCTTGTGATTTAATAATTGAATATGGCAAATGCAAATGTAAGAAGACGTTTGTCTGAATCAGAATTGTGGTGAGCTGTTGGGATGGTGGAGCAAGGGGCTACACATCGTCAGGTTGGTGAAGCCCTTGGTGTGCACCATACGCTGATCACCAGAGCCTGAGCAAGATTTCAGCAGTAGGGCTCACCAGTAAGACGGCATGGTGGTGGCAGAGACAGGGCAACATCTGCAGCTGAAGACCAGTTTTTGATCATTCAGGCCTGTTGGAACCGATTTGCAACAGCAACCCAGCTTTGCAGTGACCTTCAGAATGTATCCGGGGTAAATGTTTAGACGCAGACTATGTGGGCAAGGTTGCACGAAGGTGGTCTCCAATTGAGAAAACCATGTATTCGCATTCCGCTGTCCCATAACCACCACCAGACATGATATGAATGGGCCATGGACCATGTTGGATGTACCAGAAAAGATTGGCAACCTGTCCTTTTTACAGATGAGTCAAGGTACTGCCTCGACTACACAGATAGGCATTCTAGGGTATGGAGAAGTCCAGGAGAGTGATTCCATGCAGCCAACATTGCTAGACATGACCGCTATGGTGAAGGGTCAATAATGGTCTGGGGCGGCATCAGCTGGGATGGACGTACAGAGTTCTGTGTCCTTGACCATGGTACATTGACTGCACAGCGGCATATTGATGAGATCCTGGATGCCCACGTCAGATTGTATGCAGGTGCAGTGGGTGATAGATTCATTCTTTTGGACGATAATGCCCGTCCTCATGTTGCCTATGCTGTCCGGGAGTACCGACAGAGGGAGGGGATTGAGTGTATGGGCTGGCCAGCAAGATCCTCTGACCTCAGTTCAATCGAACATGTCTGGAATGAGTTGCAGCTTGCAATTTCAGCCCATCCAGTCAAGCCAAGAAGTGTCCAGGAGCATGGTGCCATGATGGTCCAAAAATGGAACAACATCCCACAAAGGACCATCAGGAATCTGATTGGGAGCATGAGAAGGCGTTGTCAAGCTGTAATTAACAGTAATGGGTCTCATACTTGATATTGAACCCACACCAGTTCGCTTCGTCAACTTTTTGGCAAATTTGAAAAATTTCCTCTTTTACTGATAATATCCATTTTCCATGGTTACTGTATTCAAAAGCTAAAAAATAATGTCAAACACAAACAAAATCTTAATTTCTGTTCTTAAATCGTTAAAGATATAATTAAATAACAAATATATACACTTTTCATAACAATATTTCAACTAAAACGTAAAACAGGTAGTTGGATATACTTGGTGCTTAGCAAACTTGGAGTAGTAGATGTTTTGGAGACACAAAATAATGAAAATCAAATGGTGATTTTTGTGAATAGAACTGTCCACTTTTGGCTGTTACAGTGGGTAAATGGTTAAACTCTGGTTAAGAAACTTTGAAAGTGTTGAGATCATTCATGCATGTAGGTCAGTTAAATCATAAAATATACACTTGATACCTCTATCAGTGAAGGAGAAACATATGCCTGTATAGATGGACAGGATGAGTAAACCCTGACTACCCAAGAAGTGCAAGCAGGGTTAGAGCTTGGCTAAATGAAGTGTGAGTGTGTGGGGGGAGGGGGGGAGCAAAATATTTTTCTGCCACCATTGGGAGCAGAAAAAATTCCCTTCCCCATTTCATTTCACCTCATGCTCCATTTATAGTAAGTATCCCCCGTAGGTGAAGGTCCAGCGTCTTCCTTGGAGGGTAAAACTTTTCACACCTCTTTGTGCACTCTGGGTACTTTTTGAAGGCTTAATTAAGTTCCCAGAAATTTAAGGAACTGAACTAAACTGAATTTATTCAACAATATACATCTATATGAGTATACAATAATTTCATAGCAATCAAGTTTCAACATTCCCACATGTATATTGTTGGGGTACAATGTAGCCAGATTGTCTTCCCATTGACCCCTAGAATAAATATAAACAAATAAGCAATGAAGAAGGATAAAACATTAAAGGAGGGAAAACACAAAACAGAGGAAAAGGAAGGGAAATGAAAAACAACAAATACAGAAACAGTGGAACCCTGTTAATTGAATAGCCACTTTGCCAATAAAAATTATTCAATTAACAGAAGTACTCAGTTAACAGGGATTGTCACTTTCCTGTATTCTAGAGACAAACTTAGCATTTATTCTATTATATCTTGTTTGACAGAGCTCCATGAGCTCTGTCAAGCAAGATATAATAGATTAAAAGCCTGTATTGTATGCACTGAGACCAAGTAGGTCCATAAACAAAGGAAAACTGGGGAGAGTCAGGGTAATTTCTCGAAAGGTTACAAGATTTTTTATTCAATTAACAGGAGTTTACTCTATAACCAATATTCAATTAACAGGTCAAATTTGTACTGCTGGTATGGTAAATGGTTTTGTGTTGGGAAATTATATTCAATTAACAGGGATATACAATTAAGTTATATCCAATTAAGTGGGCTCAACTGTAGTCAAAAGATCACATCAAGATCAGAAGTGACACTAGAGGTAGTTCAATGTAAATTCCTAGCCTGAATTGGGGGGATCGGCCCATTAACTCTTAACCCGCGGAGTATTTTAAAAATATTTTTCATTAAATCTAGTCATGGCTGTTGTGAAGCAGCCATGAGGTATCGCGGAACTAAATATTGAAATTAGAGTGAACCGCCTTAAAATGTTGCACTCGGAAATGAAGCAATCTCTAAAAATAAACAGCCTTGGGAAAATCCGTTGTTTCAATAAAAGTTTGAAACATTCTATTGACATCTTGCATTATTGTTGAATATTCCTGGTAAAAAAGAGGGTGATTTGATGACTTTTGGACCTAAAAAATACAATTTACTTTTTGTGTGTTTTTGTAGGGAATTCCCTGAAAAATATGTGCATGTGACCGGTACTTCCCTTTGTGTCAGTTTTTCTCTCTTATTTGTTGCATGACCCCCTGTTTTCAGATCAGAAAAAGTTGTCTGAAGGGCTATACTTGACAGAGATATTTGAATGCCAAAATTAAAGTGATGCGATCATATTTTTTTCCACCTGAACGTTATAATGGTCGCCTATGGGAAAATATTTAGTTCTGTGAGACCTATAGGAAATATGTTTTTTGGCTTCCAGACCAGATTCAGTTATTATTTTGGGGGATTATTTCACATTTAAATATTTATGTGGGGACCATACACCTTACCAAACCATTTTATTGTTTTGAGAAGTTACATTTTTGTCACAGTCAGCAATTAAAGCTATATATTTCCAAAACTAAGGCTGTTCATGCAAGAAAATTCACATCTTGAGCAAGTGTATTCCCCAGGAGCACACTATAACCTCTGGCAGCTGCTAACTAACAGCCTATCTTACCCTATTAACATATTTATTTAAACCATGGTTTCTCCTCATATTTCTAGGGGCAGGGAGGATTCCAAATCTTCCAACCCCCTCCCAAATCACCATTCAAACACAGACAGAAAACCTACACTGCCCTTCTATTCACTATTATTTAGAAGTTTTTCTCTTCTATATTATGCTCTTCAAAATGTCGGAAAACAATTCCTTCATTGAAAGAGTATCCTGGAACACAAATTTGAGGAAGGGGTGGGGCTACAGTGGAAAATAACATAATAAAATTACAAATGTGAGCGAATGGCATTTGTGCATAGCTACCAATATAGTTGTATAGTACTAGTGCTGCCATGGTTCCCCTGATAGAGCATAAATTTACAGTGACAGTTGTGAAATATTGCTCTTTCCCTGAACCAAGTCCTCTCTCCCACACATATTTAACCCTTCTGCTGATGATAAACATTTGGAAAGACTGAACAGCATGTTTTTAGAGACTGAAGTTAGTATCATACACTTTCAGTTTCTTATAATTTACTTTGGGCTTCAGCACTCATGGTCCACTGAGTTATTTTTCAATTTAACAACCTTGCCCTGGCTCTTCCACTATATTTTTCATTGTATGCCATTCAGTACTCTCATGTAGACCTCCTACATGTGTGACTGCAAGCCTATCTGTTTGTCTGTCTGTCTGTGTGTCTGTCTCTTCATCAGACATGGTGTTTCTTTGCTTTTCACTTACCTGGATCTACATTTTCAATAATTGGCAGCTGACTAACTCCCCCCCCCCCCCCCACACACAAGTAATATTAAACATCAAATACCACTATATTCTTGAAGCAATGTCTGATTCATCCTCTTTGGAAACATGTTTTCAACAATTTCAATCTTTTTGCCAGAATGGGTGTCTGTGGGGATTAAAACAAAGGTTATGAAAGTGCACTTATGGGAACTTGCAGCATAAGCATAGCACTATAGAATCAATATTTGATGGTTTTAGGCATCTTACCAGTGTTATGAGATATCACAGTAGCAGGTACTGGTCATTCTTTTGGACAAAAACACTGTTTTATGTTTTGTCAGTGCCATACCAATGACTCTATGTGCCTTTACTGAGAAAACTGAGGCTTTTCCTTTACAAAAATTGCAAAATATTCATCAATACAATGTGAAATGTCTTCAGAAGCCAGACTGTGATTTAAAAACTATTACAGATGGGAAAGTTCATATCACAGTAGGTTTGTTTTGGGTCAATATCAATTAAATTATGAATTATATCCCATATTTTGATGAAAAGGGGCATACCGGGGGGTCCTATTCAGGGCAAAATTTTACTGCATCAGATGGTGGAATAAAATTTGACATCAGTTGTTAGGATAAACTGGTAGAGTCCTCTCATATTGGTGAAATATATAGCTGCATCCCCAGTTTTGAAAACAAAATTGACATCCATATTGTTCCATGGGGGTTGGGACACTGTTTTGCTTGCAGTATGGTTAAATGAGACAGATTTTTTCTAAAAATATTTTGTGCTGATGCAGATGTTAGTTTTATTTTGGGATCAGGGTAGTTTTTTAAAGAAAGCTGTAAATTCTCATCCTTCTCAGTTAATTTATAAAGTAACAGGATAGAAAAATCTTTTGGAGGCAATACCAGTTTTCAAGCCCACTTGACAAAGTTTGGACACTTTTCCTTAAAAGAACAAATTTTCCATGTTTTTGACTCAGCCAAAGCCAAAAGTTGGATTCTAATGCAGAAATGACTCTTTTATCTCATGGAAGTGGTAAAATGTCTCTTTGGTGGGGTTGGGGATGATTATAGGTATCGCGGAACTAAATATTGAAATTAGAGTGAACCGCCTTAAAATGTTGCACTCGGAAATGAAGCAATCTCTAAAAATAAACAGCCTTGGGAAAATCCGTTGTTTCAATAAAAGTTTGAAACATTCTATTGACATCTTGCATTATTGTTGAATATTCCTGGTAAAAAAGAGGGTGATTTGATGACTTTTGGACCTAAAAAATACAATTTACTTTTTGTGTGTTTTTGTAGGGAATTCCCTGAAAAATATGTGCATGTGACCGGTACTTCCCTTTGTGTCAGTTTTTCTCTCTTATTTGTTGCATGACCCCCTGTTTTCAGATCAGAAAAAGTTGTCTGAAGGGCTATACTTGACAGAGATATTTGAATGCCAAAATTAAAGTGATGCGATCATATTTTTTTCCACCTGAACGTTATAATGGTCGCCTATGGGAAAATATTTAGTTCTGTGAGACCATGACTAGATTTGATGAAAAATTCATCTAAATTTAACTCAAAAAATTGTTGGTGAAAAAATCCATTCAATTTAGAGAGTGCAAATTGCATTAAATATGTCCAAATTATACATATTTCAGTGGCAAGAGAAATACTGTCCTGGCCAGGAATAACCACCAGCAGCATGCAAGGAGTTAATACCATAGATATGAACACAATTTGTGGCACCATTGCTTCCCATGAAAAGGGTTGTTGGACGTGTATACTTACTCAAACTCCGACACGAGGGGACTCTGGCTGTCAAAAGTGTCCTTAAACCCCTATAAATAAATAAAACCTACTCAGGAATAACAATAGCAAAAAGACCCAAGAAATATCAGGATGTAAGTGCATGAAATCTCTAGTATACTTTATTGAAAAAAAAACAAAATTCTAACCAGTTATTGAATCGGTGGCAAATTCACTCATTTTTGTGTTTTTCTTGATTTTTAGATTATCTTTGGAACAGGAGATAAGCTAAAGGCAGTGACAATGACAGCCAATTCAGGATTTGTGCGTGCCGCACAACATCAGGTACATTACTAAGATCACAAAAAAGTTCTTTCTTGATCACGTTGTGACACACTTACACAGCTTGGTTGAGATTTGATTTTTTAAAGGAAATATTGTGAAATCAAGCCAGAATCAAGAAAAACAAATGAAAATAACACCCAATACTACCTCTGTGAGCAGCCAAGACTTGACTAGAAAAAAACTGCAAAGCCTCAGGCGGTAGACTTTGACAAAGTATGACGAAAATGTAAACAAATCTCCAGGCCCTTAAGGGCTAAAAAAACAAAAAACAGCCAACCTTGAGTGATCAAGATAATGGGATTATGTTGTCAATTCTTCTAACCCAGCCGAGTCTGAAAATAAGCAGTCTGACATTTGCAGAATGAGGTCTCCAGAGGGTGAATTTGATGATGCTATCCAATACTGTGGGCCAATTTATCCTCTGGGTGCCTCTTTGTTTAGTTTTGAGACCCTGATTCAAATTGAGGTTCACAGAGGGTAAATTTAGTGATGCACTAGATTCACCTTCTGCGGACTTCATTTTGCAGATGACAGTCTGCTTATTTTCTGGCTTGAACCCAGCGGCATGTGAGGAAATTCATTCAACTTGAATGAAATTGTACAGGGTAACAAAAAATAATCAAACCCAGCTCAGTTATCATTTTCCGTTCGGCAATGATATTTTGAACCAAATTCAATTAAATTCAGAAGTTCTCCCAAGGAATAGTTAGATGTTTTGTGAAAACAACTTGGGAATTATATTTTTGTAGTGGGGGCACAGTGGTTAAGGCATTGAACTTTAAACCGAAAGGTGCATGGTTCAATTCCCGCCAGGGATACCTGCATTGACTGTCCTTGGACAATGCGCTTTATCCCAATTCCCTGCATTGGGGCACAGTGACACTGTATACTAAGGCATACTGCACATCACTTGTCTTCAACCAATGCTAACGCTGCTTGTGTGGAGTTAGTATGTTGGGGTGTCTGGCAGTTGCTTGCCATTGCTTGGTGGTTCTCTCTGGGTACTCTGGGTAAAGTGTCGTTAAATAGCAATAAATAAATAAATATTTTTGTAGTGTGCAATTATCTCTTTAAATACATGATGTTGCTTCATTCATAATTTTTAGAAGGGTGCAAACCAGAATGAGATTGACTTTACATTTTAAAATTTTTCCTCTGTCTCTTTTAATTATGGTGATTTTTTGTTTTGCCGTTTTTCTTTGTTGATTGTTTTTGTCCTGGACCATGTAAATCCCTGCAACATGGAATGTAATCAATGTTGTGAAAAACAAGGCTTTGCAGCGACTTTTGATGGGAATGAGGCATGATTACCAGTAACACTGTCATAGTTTGTCAGGTGAACGTGCATTCATTTCTCATGATGTCATGTGACTTTTATTGTTACTTTCTTGTCACTGCTGTAATTATACAAGATCTTTTTGGCTCCACAAAGTAGATCTTCTCTTTCTCAGGCCATTTTTTGTAAAATTGCACTTGGGTGGACGGTTTTTTATTTTATTAGCTCAACTTTGCCGAAAGTCAAATTTGAGGTTATGCCATGGCCCGTCGTCTGTCTGTCCATCTGTCCATCCATCTGTCCATCAACGATTCAATATGGCTTGGTCTAGAGGCCGTATTTATGAACTGATCTTTACAAAACTTCTTGAGTACCTTTGTTATCACTGTGGGATGAGAACAAGTGTTTTTGGCTGGAGTCCGAAATTTAAGATGGCCACCAGCAGCCATTTTGTACTTTAGTTAGTGCAATCAGTTTTTTGTTCAGAACTTCTGTATGAAAGTTCTGATTTGAATAAATTTTTGTCTGAATGTTTAGTAACATGGAATACATCACATATAATACAGGGTTTTTTCTCATGCAGAAATTCTGCAAATTAGATGAACGTTGATGAATCAAAAAGTGAAATATTCTAAGTGGAATCAAAGTGGTTTTGGCAGAGGGACTTCCTTGAACTTTTCTTATATTATCAGGTCTCCTGCAGAACGAAGTGTTCAACAGCACTTTATGAACACCATTGAGCTTGTTCCATTGTGGGGTCACATGACATGGTTTTGTTTACATTTTCTGAAAAATTTGAAAAAATAATATTTAAAATAATAAATTTTGATACCATCTGGATTGGGTAAATAGTTAAACAATATGGCTGAGAAAAATTGACTAAATTTAGGCCTAAAAAATTAAAAATCTGTTTCTCAGGCCCTCCTGGTGATTTTGTCTGTTGCAAGCTCTCTTTTTATAAACAATGCAAACTTAAAAAAATAAAAAATAAATAGTTTATGTGTGATATTTTACCCAAGTTAATATAAATTATAAATTTGTCTCTTGAGTGTAACAAGGCTTTGCAATGCTTTAGCATTGCAAAGTCTTCTTGCTCTCAAGGGTTGAAATACACCACCACCCATGCTATTCTGTTGATTATGAGGTCTAAAACCTAAAACAAACCAAGAACATGAACTTTTGATGGCAAAGAAATAATTACAAATATAAAAAATAAAATAAAAAACTGCCCGCCCACATGCAATTTTACAAAAAATGGCCTGAGTAACAGAAGATCTACTTTGTGGAGCCTTACCAATATAAATTAACTGTAAGCTTATTTGTCATTTCAGGGTGTACATTTTCCTGTGTTCTTCCATCAAGCAAGGGCTCTGACTGAGATAAAAGAGAAGGTTGCAACTCAAATTACTTCAGATGCTACAAGCTCATGATGATTTTGGATCAGAGACATTTATTTTATTGACAAACCAGCAGAAGTTTTTAAACTGTAATATCTACTCCCTCCAGTGGCAGGCCATTTCCAAAGTTCATTTATAAACTTATTTTGTTCTCTGTTACTGAAACTCATGATTGATTTAGTTGAAAATTTATTTGTTAATAAAAAATTGTACCTCAAATCACCACTTCCTTATTGAAATGTTGTTCTGTCAATCCAGTTTTGATCAATGCAGTGTTAGTCAAATGGATCAGAGGACTGTATTCTCAAGCCAGGATCAGAGGTGGGCACATCAAGCCACAGTACGTGGAGAGTGTATTATCACTAAATCACCTGCAGAGTGGAGATTCCATCCAAGAAAAAATTGCATATTTGTTGCAAAGCATAACAATCACAAGCAAAGTTCCAGTCAATGGACCTCCGATTAAACCCGGAGGTCCATTGGCTGAACCATGACTTGTGTTTTCTGTCCATATGTACAGAATTTGAAAGTGACACTTTGGGTGATAACTCCACTCCATGGGTGATTTTAGTTACAATCCACTCTCCATGTACTGTATCAACTCACTGTAAGAAATTTGATGCTGTTGTTGCCTGGAACCAGTCTCACCTTTAAATAGTCTATCGCCAATGTTTAGATTCACTTATCTGGAATATCTGAGATGGCTGGAAACCCACGGTTTGTTTTTCTGACCAACATAAGTATTCCAGATGATTGAATCTACAAAATACCATAAACATTCATTATTTTTTAATCAACTGGAGATATATTTCTCAATCCAGACTAAATTTGACAGAATATTTAATGATTTTACCAAAACCATCAAATATGTTTGTTTATTAACCCTTTACCCAACGTAACGGCCAAAACCAGCCAGCACTATTCACAAAATTCGCCAATTAATTTTCATTATTTTTTTTTGTCTCAAAAACATAGGTTGTGACCCCTCTTTGAAATGAGCTTGTCGGGGTCATTCCAATGAGGGGTCATAACCTATGTTTTTGAGACAAAAAATTAAATAAATTAGTTATTCAAGAATTTTATTTGCAAGTGTCGTCTGCTTTTCATGTTAGGTAAAGGATTAAACAATTATGAATGAAGACTCATCACCACTGTAGTTGTATGATTACACAGTGCAGTTCCACTAATTATGCCCCCGACCTCCGAAGGAGGATTCGGGGGTATCTAATGAAGACCTCCATCCATCCGTCTGTCCATCCGTCTGTACAAACATTTTGGATTGAACTTTAAAAGCCATAAGTCGGATTTGGATCTCCTTTGGCATGCTGATAGACCCACATGGGGGAATGGACAAGCACAAGGAGCAGGTTCCGTGCAATAGTTTTTCCCCGAGTAATGGACATTTTTCACACTTCCGACCATCAACATCCGTATTGCATTCACTGCATGTTGGATTTGATTTATTCTTGGTAGGCTCATGGACCAGCTTTGCAAAAGAATATCCACAAGTAACGGGGTCTGTCCTGTTATTAGCTCAACTTGACAAAGTCAAGATAAGCTGTTGCCATCACACGTGCAGAAGTCTGCTAGTCTGTGAGTCTGTTCACATTTTCTTTAGTACACGCTGCAACCTGTAGTTCTTGTCCGATCATCACAAAATTTCATATGCAGGTTCGAGGTCATGTCTAGATGAGAACGACCTATTTTGATCGTGATCGGTCAATCGTGTTGGCTACGTGGGCTCAAGACCTGAAAACCTTTAGCACAGTCTACAGGTCGTATTTATGCAGGGATTTGTAACTTGGTAGGATAACTCCATATAACATATGAATGAGAACGTCTTATTTTGATCGGGTTCAGACAACAGTGATGGCCGCAGGTGCATGTTACCTATATTCCTTTAGCACCTGTCTACAGGTTACATTTATGAAGGGATTTCATTGTAAATTGGTAGGGTGATTCAGTATAATGTCTAGATGTGAACGTCCTATTTTGGCCATGATCTGTCAACCATGAAGGCCACATCGGCATGGGACCTAGATTTGTTTAGCACAGTCTACAGTTCATATTTATGAAGCGATTTCATTGTAACTTGGTAGGATAACTCAGTATGATGTCTAGATGAGATTATCCTATTTTGGTCACTATCGGTCAGCCATTTCCACCCCTTGGGCACATGACCTAGATTCCTTTAGCGCTGTTTACATGTTGTTTTTATGAAGGGATTTCATTGAAACTTGGTTGGATAACTTGGTATGATATCTAGATATGAGATTGTACTATTTTGGTTGTGCCAGATCGGCATGTGACCTAGATTCCTTTAGCAAGGTCTACAAGTCATATTTATGGAAGAATTTCATTGTAACTTGGTTGGATGGCTCGTTTGGAATGATTTTACTGTAACTTGATTTGGTATGTGTGTTTATTTCCAAGAGATCAAGTTTTGATTTGGGTTTGCTCTCTCACCAGTTTTTAAACTTTTGTCTGTCCATCTGACTGTTCAGAATTTCTTCATCAGTATTTTTTCTCTGTCTGTCCATCCATCTGTCCATCCAGATGCTTTGGATTGTAAATTCATAGCCATTGGTTGGATTTGGATCTCTTATGGTATGCGCTGATAGACCCATATGGGGAAATGGATATGCACAAGGAATGGGTTCCATCCAATAATTTTCCAAGACTTATAGCACTTTTTCATTCTTTTGTCTTGGAAAATTCTTCTGTCCCATAATACTCTTAAGGCTTCTTAGAACATGCCTATGGGTCAAAGTCAGTGGCCCATGCTTTTCGTAGCTCTTGTTGTGTTAATAGCTTGATGTTTGTGGTGTGCTTCCCTGTGGGGTACCCCATGAAGCGAAGCAGTGCTTGTTTACTATGGTAAACAAGCTCTGTTTTACTAGTAAGATAGGACCCAGTCACCAATGCTTGGGGTGGAAGTCCTCTAAAATGGTCAAGAAGGGTATAAACGATTGACTAAACCTGGCTTTATCTCCATATTGTGGTCATGATTAGCCATTGCAACCTTAAACATCAATAAATAAATATAAATAAATGTTTTTAAGGTGAATTAAATACTTATTGATTGGAATATCTATAACTGAAGCACGAAAGAATATCTTTATATCTTTGTGACTAAAAAGAACATTACATTACATCAATGGTAGTCTGCACACAAACTTCATGAAAAGTGGATAAATAAGTAGCTCATAACAGTGTCAAATTCCTCACAGAATTAGACTGGTGCACTAAGACTTGAAGGAGCAAGAGTGTCACTCATTAAAGGCAAGTATATCATCGACATGCTGTATGTCTTTTGTCAACCTGTATACCAACAGTACGTTTTCTTTCAACCAGTGCTCACCCTGCTTGTGTCAGGATAATAAATTGAACAGAGTGACAGTTACTCACCCTTGCTCAGTGGTTCTATTGGACCTCCTGTCAACCCTACAACTGTCCATCATGATGTTATCTTGGTTGTTGGCAAGCTTTGAAATAAGCATACTGTCATCTGCGGAATGAGGTCCCCAGAGGCTGAATTTGGTGATGCTACCCTGCACAGCAGGGTAGCATCACTAAATTTAATCTCTGAACCTCAATCTGAATCAAAGTTTCAGACCAAAACAGAAAGAGGTGCCCAGAGGATAAATTGGCCCATTGTATGGGATAGCATCAGCAAATTCACCCTCTGGGTACCTCATTCTGCAAATGACAGATTGCTTATTTCCAAGCTTGGTTACTGGAATTGTTGTTAGACCCCAATGCACAAACAAACATACACTTTAAAATCAGTTGGGTGAAAATTAACCCAAATCAGCTGGGGTGAGTGAATATGAAACCCATTGGGTTCATATTCACCCAACCCAATTGATTTGGGTTCATTTTTAACCCAACTCATTTCAGAGTGTAGAAATGTTCACATTTACCTTCTGTGTACAAATATGTCGATAAGTAGGGGTGATCCTTAGCAAATTTTGAGTAGTGTACCTCATTGTAAGACATTCTAAGACCCAAGGTATTTCCTTCGATTAATCACATAATGCCTTTTGTAATGTTTCTTTCACGCAGAACATAACTGATCAATATTTTTTGCAATGTTTACCACTCAGCCGAAAGAAATGCAGTCACGATCAGAGGAGTAAATATCTCCGTGAGAATTCTTTGCAAGAGAAAGGATTTCAGCCAATTTAAAAACATAGTCAATACAACATTGGAATTTAGAAGTGTGCATTCTCATCAGGAACATGTTTATTCAGTATAATAAAAAGAAATAATGACTGCGTTTGAGAGAAGCAGTGGACGTGGATAGTGTCCCCTTGAAACCATTATTTACTAGGGCTGATGGCTTGGGAGATAATGGTTCATCAGGGAGGCAATCTGAAGTGTTCCCCTCAATCCAAGTCCTCATTTTTATATCACTCAGTTTCTCTTTGGAATAGAAAACCAATTAACCCTTTATCTTACCAATGGGGTGGTCAATGCTAAATAATACACAAATAAACCTGTTAATTTTTTCTCTTTTCACCTTTTTAGCTCACCTGGCCTCAAAGGCCATGTGAGCTTTTTACATGACATGGCGTCCGTAGTCCTCCGGCGTCCATAAACTTTTCATCTTCTTCTCTGTAACTGCTGAGCCGGTATGAACCAAACTTAGCAGGAATGGTCTATGGGAGGTCCTCTACAAACGGTCCTCATTTTGTTCCCATTGGATGAAAAACATGGCTTCCAGAGGCATTCTTTGATTCTGGTTGGTGGATTTTCAAAAACTTCTCCTCTGAAACTACCTTGCCAAATGTTTTGAAACTTCACGTAAATGATGAGTGGGACACCCACTACCAACGATCCTCATTTAATGTTGATCAGGTTACAAACATGGCCACAATTGCAGCTTACAGTTACTATAGAAACCCTATGAGAAATCACATTTTCATCTTCTTCTTTGGAACTACTGAGCCAACATGAACCACACCTGGCAGGGATAGTCCATGCGAGGTCCTCTACAAACAACCCTCATTTTGTTCCCATTGGGTTTGAAAACATGGCTGTCAGCGGCATTCTTTGATTCTGATTGGTGGATTATAAAAAATCTTATCTTCTGAAACCACAGGGCCAAATGTTTTGAAACTTTGCATTGTTGATGACTGGGAACCCCTCTACCAACGATCCTCATTTAATGTTGATCGGGTTGCAAACATGGCTTATAGTTACTGTGGAAAACCCTATGGGAAATCACATTTTCATCTTCCCTGCAATTACTGAGTTGACGTGAACCAAACTTGGCAGGAATGGTCTATAGGAGATCCTGTACAAACGATCCTCATTTTGTTACCGTGGGTTGAAAAACATGGCTGCCAGAGTCATTCTTTGATTCTGGTTGGTGGATTTTCAAAAATCTTCTCTGAAGAAACTGCCAGGCCAAATACTGTGATACTTCACATAAATGATGACTGGGACCCCCTCTACCAACGATCCTCATTTAATGTTGATCGGGTTGTAAACATGGCTGCAGTTGTGGCTTATAGTTACTATAGAAACCCTATGGGAAATCAAATTTTCATCTTTTCTGGAACTACTGAGACAACATGAACCAAACCTGGCAGGGATTATAGCCTATGGGAGGTCTTCTGCAAATGCTCCTTTTTGTTACCGTGGATCGAAAAACATGGCTGCCAGATGCATTTTTTTAAAAATCTTCTCCTCTGAAACCACAGGGCGAAATGTGTTGGGAACTTTCCATGGTTGATGACTGAGACACCCTCTACCAACGATCCTCATTTAATGTTGATCGGGTTGCAAATATGGCTGCATTTGTGGCTTATAGTTACTATAGAAACATTTTCAACTTCTTCTTTGGAACTACTGAGCTGACATGAACCAAACTTCGCAGGAATGGTCTATATGAGGCCCTCTACAAACGATCCTTTTTTTGTTCCCATTGGTTGGAAAATGTGGCCACCAGAGACATTCTCTGGTTCTGATTGATGGATTTTGCACAAATCTTCCTCTCTGAAACTACAAAGTCAAATGTTTTGAAACTTCACATGAATGAGGACTGGGACACCTTCTACCAATGGTCCTCAAGTAATGCTGATGTAATGTTGCAAACATGGCCACAATTGCAGCTCATAGTTACCATGGAAAGCAGGAGTGCGGTGGCTCAGTGGTAGACTGTTGAACTTCTGTGCTAAAGGTTCTGAGTTTGAACACCGTCCTGGACGACCCACATTGTGTCCTTGGGCAAGGCACTTTATCCTGGTTACCTACATGGGGGCCTGATGACACCGTGTACTAAGGCATACTGCACGTCGATGGTGCACATGTCTTCAACTGCTGTAACCCTGCTTGAGCGGAGCATGAACAGAGTTAGAATGTTGAGTAGCTGACAGTTGCTCATCGATGCTTGGTGGTTCTCTCCGGGTAGTCCAGCTTCCTCCACCTGTAAAACCGTCACAGTCATGATTAGCCATTGTGCGTAACTATGTGACCTTAAACACCAATATATAAATAATACATAATACCGTGGAAAGCGATTACAGACTCTTTAGAGCCTCTAGTTCAAACTAGTTTTTGACTCTACTTTAATGCTCTTTCCACTTATAGGTCTTAAGCTATGATTTAGACAGAAAACAACTGTGGTTGGACCAAAATATGTTTAAAGCAACTTGCCAATCATGTTAGAGGTGAACAGTCAAAACCACAGATGCATAGAGAATTCTGTAATTCCCGGCTATTTTACTCAAAGTCTTTCATCAAAAACAAATAGAAAAAGTTTGATCAACACTGTTTACCCTTTACCTAATGTAATGACCATAACCATCTTGGACTCTTCACAAAAATCACAATTCAAATTTTAATATTTTTAAAAGATCCTTTTTAGCTCACCTGGCCCAAAGGGTCATGTGACCTATTGCCATCACCTGGCATCCATCGTTACCGGTGTCCGTCGTCCTTCGTCAGACAGGCATAAACTTTTTACATTTTCATCTTCTTATCTGAAACCATTACCATTAAGCCAATGTGAACCAAACTTGGCAGGAGTGGTCTATGGGAGGCCCTCTACAAACGGTCCTCATTTTGTTCCCATTGGATGAAAAACATGGCTTCCAGAGGCATTCTTTGATTCTGATTGGTGGATTTTCAAAAATCATCTCCTCTGAAACTACAAGGCAAAATGTTTTGAAACTTCACATTATTGATGACTTGGCGATCCTCAATCAACAATTCTCATTTAATGTTGATTGGGTCACAAACATGGCCACAATTGCAGCTTATAGTTACTATAGAAACTCTATGGGAAATCACATTTTCATCTTCTCTGGAACTACTGATCCGATGTGAAGCAAACTTGTCAGGAATGGTCTATGGGAGGTCCTCTACAAACGATCCTCATTTTATTCCTGTCGGATAAAAAACATGGCCGCCAGAGGCCATGTTTTTTATCCGACAGGAATAAAATGTTTTGAAACTCACATGCTTGATGACTCAGACACCCTCTACCAACAATCCTCATTTAATGTTGATCAGGTTGCAAATATGGCTGCAACTGGGGCTTATAATTACTTTAGAAACCCTATGGGAAATCACATTTCCATCTTCTTCTTTGGAACAACTGAGCCGATGTGACCCAAACTTGCCAGGAATGGTCTATAAGAGGCTCTCTACAACTGTTCCTCATTTTGTTCCTGTTGGCTGAAAAACATGGCTGCCAGAGGCATTCTTTGATTCTGATCGGTCAATTTTGAAAAATCTTCTCCTCTGAAACTTCACATGGTTGATGACTGGGGCACCCTCTAACAATGATCCTCATGTTATGTTGATCATGTTGCAAACATGGCCGCAATTGCAGCTCATAGTTACCATGGAAACCCTCTAGGAAATCACATTTTTGTAAGTAGTTCTGCCAAGCGAGCGATTACAGGCTCTTTAGGGCCTCTAGTTAATTTTTCTTAAGAGTATTTGTACTGAGGATCTTTGTCTTGAGGGCATCTGTCCTGAGGTCTTCTGTCTTGATGTCTGTCCATATCCCATATGAACAGATTCACATATTAAACATCTTGTATTTCACATCAGAATATTCAACCCACTGTTTCTCGAAAAAACCCAGCAGAAAATCACTTCTTACCAGCTGTATCAAAGCAAGCAGAAGGGGCAAAGTGAACTACAATCACAAAAAGATTTTTGTTGTGTTATATCATTCAAGTAGTATACATGGATCCTGACAGGCCTGATTACCCAGAGCTTTACTAGAGCCGCAAGTGTTATATTCCCATAGGAACCAGAGGTTTTTGCTGGAGGCAATATGAGACATGTTTTACAACTCACCCAACTAGATCCGAGCGAAATCAGCTATCAAGAAATTACTCAAACGAGTGACTCCACGAATGATCCTTCAACTCACCTCGGTATTGGAAGATACCTATGACATGGCAATGTACTATTTGAGGAGACCTTTTCGAGGAAACCTTTTAGAGGACTTAGAGTTATCTCTCCTAGCATCTGGTTGGATTCTGGCTTCCATACCACTCCATAGCATTCATAGGTCTAAGACCATTACTGCTGTTATGCTCTTAGTCAGTGTCATCTATGATCAAATTCTCCTGTAGCCACCCAATACTATAGCCTTCTACCATCCTTACAGTCTTGTACGATTACTACTGACTTGTAACACAACTACAGGCTCGCTATCCATCTCAGCCATCTCAGTTATTTATTTATTTATTTATTTATTGGTGTTTAAGGTCACATATTTCTGCACAATGGCTAATCATGACTGCGACAGTTTTACGGGTGGAGGAAGCCGGAGTACCCGGAGAGAACCACCGAGCAACGGCGAGCAACTGTCAGCTCCCCAACATACGAACTCCACACAAGCAGGGTTAGCATTGATTGAAGACAGGTGCACCATCGTCGTGCAGTACGCCTTAGTAGACAACGTCACCGTGCCCCCACGTAGGCAATGGGGGTAAAGTGTCTTGCCCAAGGACACAACGCGGTTGCCGCAGGTGGGATTCGAACCGAGGACCTCTCGGCTTGCAGCCCGCACCTCTACTTACTGAGCCACCGCGCCCCCCTTAGCCATCTCAGATCACGACCTCAATGAGCCCTTAGTTACTCAAAACAAGCCATGTCAGTTGATTGGAATGTGAAACTAATGGTACCTTTGCGTGTAGAACTGGTTTGCATTTAAAAATGAGAAGAAAAAAGATGTTTTTTCAGAAATTTTGCAAGGGGAAAATAATAAAAATGTAGGAGAAAAATTTTGGTGAAAATTAAAAAAAAATGGAGAAAAAAAAAATTCACCTGACTGAACCATTAAATTGTACGCGCAAAAATATTAAATGATCACAACTGCAATTGGGTGAAATCTCACTTCCTAAATTTTTGAAGGCCATCAAAGGTTGTTGTGGGTACTATACATATCAAATCTCAACCAGATTTTGTTGGTTTGTGGAGTAAAGAACCACCTTAAAACATGTTGATATGACCTCTTTGACAAGTTGAGAGCCCTGCTATGTACAGAGCACACATTCAAAGTTGGAAAAAACTTGCATTGAGTGAGACTCCTGTTATTGTTTACTGAGATTTAAGGCTATACCCACTCTTTATGCCTACATAAAGGCTATAGCAATGAGGAAAAGGAAGTTTATCATTTACAAATGCACTGCCTCAATCAGAAAAGTAATGCCAATGGCCTTGGACAGTGGGTTTTGTCTATTATATAAATTGGGAGGTCTGGAAGTTCCTCACATTCAGAGCAATGGGAAATCTCTGTGTTTATTATCTCCCTTCATATGCAGCACAGTACAGTGCAATGAATTGTGAAACAAACAATTGTTCTGCAGAGCAAAGTCTGGGTTCTGGCCCTTGGACGGGTTAGCCAGTAAAGCAGAACTTATCCACCCCAGTAGACAAACACTGCAATCGTTCCCCTCACGAGAATACCTTCAGGTGCACCCTTTGTTATTTACACATATATACAGTTTTGTAAATACTTTCAAATGTTGATGGGTCTATGGGTTTTTTAGGGGGAAGAGTAAAGGTGGTTTTTTTGGACCTAATATTGATGAATTCTTTTTAAAGACTTGCCTTTTGTTTTCAGGTGTTATTTCTATGTAGTCCATCCCTAGCGCAGCTTTGATAATGCACTGAAAAGTGATATTGTGCATGTACCCGATTTCTGCTTCTGCTATCAGGCTGAAAAAGTTGAATTTGCAGTATGAGCCCTTAATTACTCAAAACAATCCATCTCAGTTGATTGGAATATGAAAAGAAAGGTACCTTTGTGTGTAGATATCCTTTGCATTGAAAAATGGGTCAAAACAAATTTTCGGGGTTTTTTTAAGAATTTGGAAAAAATGGAAAAAAATGAAAAGCAAAAATAAATTCAGCTGACTGAACCAATAAATTGTGCATGCATAAATATATCATGTTCATGACTGTAATCAGGGCAAATCTCTCTTTCTGAATTTTTGAAGGCCTTCAAAAGTTATATGTGCTATACATGGCAAATCTCAATCAGATTTGAATGTTTGTGGAGAACAGAACTGCTTATAGATCAGTTGCTATGGCCTTTTTGACAATTCGAGGGCCATGCTATGTACAGAGTACAACATTTAGGAAAGAGCATATTCAATAGTGCCCGTGGCTTTGGACAGTGGGTTTTGTCTTTTATATAAATTGGGAGATCTGAAAGCTCCTGACATTCACTGCAATGGAAAATTATTGTGTTAATTATCTCCCTTCATATGCTAAATGAAATGCAGTGAAGTGTGAAACAGAAAAACAGTTCTGGATAGCAAAGGCAGGATTCCATCCCTCGAGTGGGTTAGCCAGTTAGTTAGAGAATACATTCCGGTACAATCTTGTGCATATACAAAAATATACTGTTTTATAAATACGTTCATTGTCGATGGCATCTATAAGTTGGGGGGGTGGGGGGGGGGGGGCGGGTAGCAAAGGTGGTGATCAAACACACTACCGTCTTCCAAGTCATATAAAATGCTTTCCCATAGAAGTACTGAAGAAAACATGCGATTGGCTTGACAGTGGAAACTTAGTTTCTACTGACTGTGAGCACGGTGGCTCAGTTGGCAGAGCTGCAGGCTGCAAGCAGAGAGGTCCTGGGTTCGAATCACGCATGCGGCAACTGCATTGTGTCCTTGGGCAAGACACCTTCGCACCAATTACCCACGTGGGAGCACGGTGGCGTTGTGTACTAAGGCGTACTGCACGTCGATGATGCACTTGTCTTCAACCAATGCTAGAGCCCAGCTTGAGTGGAGTTAGTAAGCTGGGGAGTCAGATAGTTTCTCGGTGGTTCTCTCCGGATACTCCGGCTTCTTTCACCCGTAAAATTGTCCGACACGAGGTGACCCTGGCTGTAGAAAGTGCCATTAACCCACAATAAATAAATAAATTCTACTGACTTCTCATCATTATATACACCTGGAACATAATTGAGCACACCCTGTTTTTTCGCAGTGGTGTTAATAAAAACTGTCATTATTTATTTATTTATTTATTGGTTTTTAAAGTCACATATTTCTGCACAAATGGTTAATCATGACCACGACAGTTTTACGGTTGGAGGAAGCTGGAGAGAACCACCGAGCAACGGCGAGCAATTGTCAGCTCCCCAGCATACTAACTCCACACAAGCAGGGTTAGCATTGGTTGAAGACAAGTGTACCATCGACGCGCAGTACGCCTTAGTACACAATGCCACCGTGCCCCCACGTGGGTAATGGATGTGAAGGGTCTTGCCCAAGGACACAATGCGGTTGCCGCAGGCGTGATTCGAACCCAGGACCTCTCGGCTTGCAGCCTGCGCCACTACTGACTGAGCCACCACGCCCCCAGAAACTGTCATTACTTTCATGCTATCTTTCAGATGGCCAAAACTGATTGTTTGCGGAAAGAATGGTCTATTGACAAATAAAAGGTAACACAATGATGAAAATATGCAGTATTTTAATGGCTCTAATTACACATATCCGTCACTAATGTTTTGATGGAAAAATGTTCTCGACATGTATGGTGCTGGAACGGTCCATAATGAAACAATACTGTAATTACTGACGAAAAAATGTAACTTGTGATCTCCTGGACACAATAGCAGTGCCTGGCGTCAGTAGCGAGTGTATCCCCCACATGCCCGGATGACAGCCTGAACCCTCCTCCTAATGCTACCAGTGAGCCTTCTGACATGGTCCAGAAGCAACTGCTGCAACTCCTCATGTGAAGCAGCTTCTACATCGGCCAAATTCTGTACAGGCGAATCCCTTGCTTGCATCCGACGTACAAGAACATCCCAGATGTTTGAACTGTCGAGGTCTAATATCGCTAACACCTCAGTGTTGATTGGTGGGGATTGGAATGTGGCATTTGACCAAAGTTTAGACACACTAAATTATAAAAAACAAAATAATGTTAAATATAATGAATGCATCCACAAACACATGGAAAAACTCGACTTACACGATGCCTGACGTTTAGAAAATCCTGGCAAAAAAATATATACGTGGAGAGACCCACGTAAAAAACTGTCACGATTAGCCTATTTTTTAATCACATCTGACTTACAGACAGCTGTTCAAAAAGTAGATATTGGTATCACTAGAGGACGCGGTATTTGGAAATTTAATAACAGATTGCTAAGCGACTCCACATACATACAAATAGTTAAGGACACTATTGCAGATACTGTCCTTCAGTATTCGTATAACAATAACAGTAGGAGAAGTAGTAGTAGTAGTGATACTAAAATTAATAATAATAATAATAACAATGATGAAAATAATTTTAGATTCACATTAAACAATCAGTTATTTTGGGAAACACTAAAGCTAATGATCAGAGGTAAAACAATTTCATATTTCTCCTTCCTGAAAAGAAAACTTCAGTGTACTGAATCGGCTATCGAAAAACAAATAAAAGTTCTTACTGAAAAACTCGAAGATGGTTGTGAAAATATGCTACTCAAAGTTTGCTAAGCACCAAGTATATCCAACTATCTGTTTTACATTTTAGTTGAAATATTGTAATGAAAAGTTTGTATATTTTTTTATTTAATTATATCTTTAATGATTCAAGTACAGAAATTAAGATTTTTATTTGCGTTTCACATTCTTTTTCTTTTTTTAAATACGATAACCATTGAAAATAGATATTATTGGTAAAAGAGGAAATTTTCAATTTGCCAAAAAGTTGACGGAGCGAACTGGCATGGGTTCAATATCGGGAATGAGACCCATTACTGTTAATTACAGCTTGACAACGCCTTCTCATGCTCCCATTCAGGTTCGTGGTGGTCCTTTGTGGGATGTTGTTCCATTCTCCTGGACACTTCTTGGCTGGAATGGACGGGCTGAAATTGCAAGCTGCAACTCATTCCAGACATGTTCGGTTGGATTGAGGTCAGGGGATCTTGCTGGCCAGTCCATACGCTCAATCCCCTCCCCCTGTCGGTACTCCCCAACAGCATGGGCAACATGAGGACAGGCATTATCGTCCATCAGAGAATGAATCTATCACCCACTGCACCTGCATACAATCTGACGTGGACATCCAGGATCTCATCAATATACCTCTGTGTAGTCAATGTACCACGTTCAAGGACACAGATCTATGTACGTCCATCCCTGCTGATGCCGCCCCAGACCATGATTGACCCTCAACCATAGCGGCCATGCTCAACCATGTTGGCTACATGGAATCGCTCTCCTGGTCTTCTCCATATCCTAGAACGCCCATCTGTGTGGTCTAGGCAGTACCTTGACTCACCTGTAAAAAGGACAGGTCGCCAATCTTCTCTGGCCCATCCAACGTGGTCCGTGGCCCATTCATATTGTGCCTGGCTGTGGTTCTGGGGCAGCGGAATGCAAATACATTGGCTTCTCTATCGGAGACCACCTTCGTGCAACCATGCCCGGATAGTCTGCGTCGAAACATTTACCCCGGATGCATTCTGAAGGTCACTGCGAAGCTGGGTTGCTGTGGCAAAGCGGTTTCTACGGGAATGAATGATCAAAAACCGGTCTTCAGCGCAGATGTTGCCCTGTCTCTGCCACCACTATGCCGTCTTACTGGTGTGCCATACTGCTGAAATCTTGCCCAGGCTCTGGTGATCACCGTATGGTGCACATCAAGGGCTTCGCCGACCTGACGATGGATAGCCCTTGCTCCACTATCCCTTCGGCCCGTCACATTTCTGCTTCAGACAAATGTCTTCTTACATTTGCATTTGCCGTATTCAATCATTAAATCACAAGGGTCTGTGTTGAAATGAAGATTGAATACCCTACACGTGTCCTGTACATGTGGACAGTACACGAAAACATCATGAAAATCAAGGGGTACATGCTTTCCATGACTGTCACGAAAAGTCTGCCTGCAAAGCGAGCTAATGTAAACACTGGGGACCATCTCAATACATTCCTCAATCGCAAATATGTCACAAGCAAATTTCACAATGATGTGTCAAATATTTGGTGCTTAGCAAAGTTGGAGTAGTATATGTTAGAAAATATCAGCTGCCTAACTAATGAATTGCGAAATCTAAGAAATAAAAAAGTGCAAGGCATGATTATCAGATCAAAGGCCACATGGAAAGTTGAAGGCGAGAGGTCCTCAAAATACGTCTGCGACTTAGAAAAGAGGCAGTACACAGAAAAGATAATACCCAAATTAATAAGAGATGACGGTACAGAATGTACAGAAATTAACGATATACTCACCGAGCAACGTAACTTTTACGAATTACTGTACAAATCAAAAATTAATAGTAATCACGAAACGAACCTTTTAGAACGCTTGTTTTTTTACTCTGAAAATCCATACATTTGCAAACTGGATACAGAAGAAAGTTTACTACTTGATGGAAAACTAACTTTAAATGAGTGTGCTATGGCTCTAAAAGACATGGGTAACAATAATTCACCGGGTTCCGATGGATTTACAATTGAATTTTATAAATATTTCTGGGGCGATTTGGGCAAATACGTAGTTAATTCCCTAAATCTTGGCTTTGACGTAGGACAATTATCTATCACTCAGAGGATGGGGCTTATTACATGTATACCAAAAAGAAGGGAAATCGAAAGAATATATAAAAAAAATGGCGACCGATCTCCCTCCTTAATGATGATAAAAAATAGGCTCATCAGCAATTGCCAACAGACTTAAAAAAGTTCTTCCTGAAGTAATTTCCGAAAGTCAGCTGGGATTCATGAAAGGAAGATTCATAGGTGAATCCACGCGATTGGTCTCTGACTTAATTGAAAAATGTGAATCTATGAATATTCCAGGAATGTTAGTTCTAATTGACTTTGAAAAAGCATTTGACTCACTTGAATGGTTTTTTATCAGAAAAACTCTTATATTTTTTTAATTTTGGCGAATCCTTAATTCAATGGTTCAACACGTTTTACGGCGAGGTTTCTAGCTGCATCATAAACAATGGGCATTGTTCAGATTATTTTAATATTCGGAGGGGAGTACGTCAAGGGGACCCATTGTCCCCTTACCTGTTTATTTTGTGTGTCGAAATACTTAGCGCATTCCTTAAATTCAAACCCAAAATAAACGGAATCAGAATTAAAGACTCAGAGTATGTAATCAACCAATACGCTGACGACAGTACTTTATTCTCAGATGACGACCATGATTCCCTAAACGAGGCTTTAAATTCTCTCGACAACTTCGCTGCGATATCCGGATTGAGCGTTAACTTTGATAAAACTCATATCGTTTGGATAGGATCTAGGCGTGGCTGTGGGATTGAACTGGAAACAGAAAAACATATATTGTGGAATCATAACGGAACGTTTACCACCCTTGGCATAAAATTTGAACTAAATTCGGCCAATTACTTCTATAAATTCTTCTCAGAAAAAAATAAACAAAATGCGAAAACTTTTAGCCGATTGGTTCCTCAGAAATCGTACACTAGTCGGCAAAGTTACAGTTATTAAAACGTTAGCCATCCCCATCTTAATACACTCTCTTACTGGTCTCCCTGATCCGGCTGATAGGATATTAGATGAAATTCAAAGTATAATTTTTAAATTTCTATGGTCGGACAAAATTAAAAGTGACGTAATAATCAATTGAATTGAAAATGGCGGGCTCAAACTACCCCACGTAGAAACACTGTGTTGCTCTAAAAAGTTACTAGACTCAGAAACAATGGCCCAATGGAAAACAATCGTAGTCGATAATTTTGAAAAATTGGGGGGAGGGGGAGCAAAATGTGGTCTTTGAATAAACATGGTATATTCAGTGTTTCAAATTAAATGGACCCTTTCTGGAAAGAAACGTGCTTAATGTATGGGCTCTCTTAAAAAATAACCCCGACAGAAATCCTCTCACAACCACTACTTTATAATAATTACATACAAATTAATAATGAACTGCTTCATTACAGACGTTGGTATACAAAGGGTGTTTTCTTTATAAACGATATACATAGCGCTTCAGGATCCAATATTGACTTTCAAGAATTTAAGCTGAAATATGACCTTGATATACCATTCACCAACTACCTCGGTGTGGCCAATGTAATACCAAGGTCATGAACAAAATATAATATCTGATAGTACAAAACTTGAATTTGTTTCAGATCCCTTGGTGAATGACATCATATCTTGCATTAAAGCAAATCGCCATTTCTATCCCATATTTCTTAATAAAGTAGCACAAAAACCTTCACATACCCAAGAGAAATGGAACACCTCATTGGACGAAAATCTTGACCATAATGATTGGCAATACATTTACAAACAAACTTTTCAGGAAACAGATGATACATATCTACAAAGTTTACAATATAAGATTAACCACAAAATCCCATTCACAAAATCTAGATTCTTTTAATGTGAGCTTTCGGAAACAGAGCTGTGCTCATTCTGTGGAAATACGAAAGAAACGATCGCACATCTATTTTACGATTGTTCTTTCTCAAAAACAGTTTTACTTCCTCTAGTGGAAAAGGTTAACCTTAATCCGGATCCGCAAATTCAACTAAACATTAATAAAAGAGAAATAATTCTAGGCTCTACTTCCGAGCATGCCTATCCAAATGTCTGGAATACCTGTCTCCTCATCTACAAAAAGTATGTTTACACCTGCAGCCAAAGTAATACCATCCCCTCTTTCTCAGATCTTGCAAGAGCTATAAAATCCTACAAAAATATTGAAATGTATTCTCTATACATGTACACAGTCAGCAAGGCTGAGCGTATTCGGGAAAATGGAGATACCTAACTGACGCATTCTTTGAATAATTGGAGAACTGCTCTTATATAATGTACTATTTTTCTAGTGATGCCAATAAAAAATAATAAATAAAAAAAAAACAACAAAAAAACCATCCCAGATGTGTTCTAAGATATTCAAACAGGGGCTTATTGCAGGCCAAGGTAGTGCTGTAATAGCGTTGTTCTGAAGGAATGCTCTCCCAGCGTGGGGACGATGTGACTTTGCATTGTCGTCCATGAAGACATGGCGAGTAGCCAACGGGTGGTTGTCAAAATGAGGCACGACAACCGGATTGGGAATTCCCCGGATGTACTGATGACCATTGAGGTTCCCACGTACAGTCACCATATCAAGTTTACAATCATGAGAGAGGCGGAACAGTAGGTCTGACGTTCCTGGGCACATAAGCAGTATTTCTATGCCTCGACACTCTCATGCGACCCTCTGTGACATGAAATGGATGGATGGTAGTGTTTTGTGACATTTGTGGGAAGCATGCTTCACGTGGACGGGGGAGGGGTGGGGGGGGGGGGGTGTTCGGGGTACGCTATCAACCAGAAGCATCATGTTTCACTTGAAGACGGGTTGGCCAGTTTGTTATACCAGTAAAGCCAAACTTATCCACCTCAGAAACAAACAGTGGAATCGTTTTTCTCACGAGAATACACTTAGGTGCAATCTTGTGTATATACACAAAATACAGTTTTGTAAATACTTCCATTGTCTATGGCGTCTATTTGTTTGGGGAGGGGTGGGGTGGCAAAGGTGGTGATGTGGTCGAACACACTACTGTCTTCCAAGTCATAATCTTTCCCATAGAAGTACTGAAGGAAACATGCGATTGGCTTGACATTGGAAACTAAGTTTCTTCTGACTTCTCACCATTATATTATGTATTGGTGGAACATTAAATGAATGAGTTGAAGGATATTCACTATGTTTGGATCTAATATTGACAAAAAATTTTTGAAGACTTGCCTTGTGTGTGTTCATATATTATTGGTTTGTAGTCCAACCCTTGTGTTGTTTTGATAATGCACTGAAAAGTGATATTGTGCTTGTATCTGATTTCTACTGAAAAAATTGAATTCTTAGTATGAACATTTAAACACTCAAAAGAAACCATGCCAGTTGACTGAAGTGTGAAAAGGAAGGCACTTCTGTCTATAGAACGTATTTGTATTGAAAAATGGGCAAAACAAACTTTTTGCTTTTTTTTCGAGAATTTCAAAAGGGGGTCCACTTTGGAAAAATCGAAAAAACGAAAAGAAAAAAAAAATTCAGCTAACTGAACCAATAAATTCATGGCGGCAATCAGGGGAAATTTATCTTTCTGAATTTTTGAAGGTCTTCAAAGGTTACTATAGATGGATGGATGGATGGGTGGATGGTAACGTCCACATGAGACATGCGCCAGTAAATAATAGCAAGAAACAATATAAAGATAACCATACATTTCAGTATATATTAGTATATAATCAATACTTATTAGGTGAATCATTACTTTTTCGAAGAAATGATCTAACCATGTTGCAGATGACATTGCAAGTATTACTTCTCTTACTCATTATATCTATGAATTCTTGTTTGTCTCTCATGTTTGTAAAGTTTTGATTTAGTTTCCCAATTTCGGCGAAATATTGTTTTCTGTGTTCAGCATATATTGGACATCTCATGATGAAATGCTCTTCTGTTTCGATTTCTGAATTACACTTTTCGCAAATCCTTTCATTGAGGTACTTTGGGTTGATTGTGTCGCCCTTTCTCAATTTACAATAAATGGCTACTAATTCGTAATTCACAGAAGAGTTTTCTCAAGTCCATATCTTTAACATTTTTTTTTTCAAATACGATTCTAATTCATAATCAGATTTAAATTCTCTATATGTTCTTAGTTTGTTCCTTCTACATGGTCTATCGTCATCAAATATATCTGTCATGAAATTAGAAATATAGTTATTCTCCAGTTAAATGATGATTTTGGGAGCGCGGTGGCTCAGTGGTAGACTGTTGGACTTCTATGCTAGAGGTCCCGAGTTCGATCCCCGTCCGGGACGACCCGCGTTGTGTCCATGGGCAAGGCGGTTGCCTACATGGGGGAACGATGACGCCGTGTATTAAAGGCATACGGCACGTCGATGGAGCACATGTCTTCAACCGCTGTAACCCTGCTATAACGGAGCTTGAACAGAGTTAGAACGTTGAGGAGCTGACAGTTGCTCGTCGATGCTTGGTGGTTCTCTCCGGCTGTTCCGGCTTCCTCCACCCGTAAAACTGTTACAGTCACGATAAGCCATTGTGCATAAGTATGTGACCTTAAACTCCAATAAATAATGATGGTAAAATCACTGCATAATGCCGCAGCCTTGAATGATAGCAATTCTTTATTAGTTGCATGAAGTTTTGACTCACTGAATATCTGCTGAGTTCCGTGCGCACTGCATGATTTGACGACCTTCTATTTACACCTAATGCATACTTACAAAATTTAAGGTGTACCGTTTCACATGGCACTCTATCAATTCTGTTTAAGTTCATCGACTAAGCCCATATTTCGCTACCATACAACGCGATAGATTTGATTAGTTTATCAAATAATTTATCCACGTTTCTGTCTATGATATGTAATGTTCCCGTAAAGATTTTACCAAGGAAAATAATGCTTTCATGTCTTTACTGGCCATTTCCATTTGGACCTTCATGAACGACCCATTCGCGAAAAGCTTTATACCGAAGTAAGGATATTTGTTGACGTCACCAACACCAGTACCGCCTATTGGGAATGGTGGTGTTGCTTTGGGACATCCTTCGCGGAAAACCATGCATTTAGGTTTCATCTGTATTTATAGCCAGTTTATTTTTCTGCGAATACGTGTGTAACGCATTTAAGCAGTTTTGTAAACCTTCTTTTGTTTGAGATACCATGACCAAATCATCTGCAAACAGATGATGATTTGCTAGTTTATTATCAATTGATACTGGTGCGCACTTTCGATCGAATTCTTCTTTTATATCATCAACAAAAGTTTTGAATAGTGTAGGGGATACCACACAGCCTTGTCTGACACCGATTTTTGATACGGATGGGGGTCCAATTCCCTCCCTCATCTGTGTAGCATAAGAGCTATTTTCATATAATAATTGAATTGTTTTCAAAATAGACGCACTTACCCCCACAGTCTTTAGTTTCTGGAACAACATACACCGATTCACCGATCAAATGCCTTACGAAAGGCGACAAATGCCACATACATCTGTTTATTCTGTACATAGCAAATCTCCCCCATCAGATTTGGAATTTTGGTGGAGAACAAAACTGCTTATTTATCAGTTGATATGACCTTTTGGCAACTTGAGGGCACTGCTATGTATAGATCACATCATTTAGGAAAGAGCATATTCAATTACGCCCGTGGCTTTGGACAGTGGGTTTTGGTGTTTGCAACTTCTCCAAAACCACTGAACCGATTTCAGTTAAATTTGAGGTGATTGCTTGTTCTGACATCCCCATAGGGAGGGAGTGGGGTAAATGCTCCAAAATTAAAAAAAAAAAATCTTCTTCTCATGACCCAGTGGGTACAAAGACTGAACAATATTTGCCTTTGTAATGGGAGGGGCAATAGGTTTGTTCCCACCCGAAATTTCCTGAACCGATGAGCAGATTCGAACCCAATTTGGTATGTAGTATTTAGAGTCAAAAGCACTTGATTCGTGAAAAAAATTTCTATGTTCCCGAGGGAACCCCAGGAACTAAAAATAGAAATATTTTCAAATGCCCATATTTCTCACACTGCACGGAGCACAGAACTGTTGTTTGGTATGAGGTATCCTTCGGACGAGTTGAATGATAAAATAATTGCCATCGGTTATGCCAGGGTGATCTGTAAAGGAGGGGGGGGGGGGGGGTGCATCGAGTCCGCATATTAGCAAAAATTAAAAAAAAAGTCTTCCTCAGGTCCACTGATAGTTGGTATAGAGCATCCAATAGTGTGGGGATGGAGGATGGTTGTCAGATACAAGTTTCTTAAAATAAAGCCCCTCGGTTCATATTTGGGCCCAATACAGGAGCATGGATTTTAACTTAAGGCAGTATGGGTAATAAGCTTCAAAAATATTCTTCAGAACCAACAGTCTGAATCTTTTAATATTTGGTATACATCATTGTTACGAGGGTCAGCTTCAAGTTTGTTCAAATCAAGTCCCTCAGTTAATATTTGGGCTTCCTTTGGCGGTCCAAATTTTAACTTAGTGAAATATGGGAAATAATCAGTAAAAATCTTCTTCTTCAAATCCACCAGTGAGAATAGTTCGATATTTGGTATACAGCATCCTTAGGGAGGTCAGATCCAAGTCCCTGGGGTAATATTTGGGTGCCCTGTTGGAGGAATAATCTTTAAAACTCCTCTTTTCCAGAACCACTGGTCTGAATCTTTTTACATGTCATATACAGAACCCTTAGGGGTCAGTATCAAGTTTTTTCAAATCAAGTCCATCAAGTAATAATAGGGCTCTCTGTGGGAGCCCGAATGTTAACTCAATGCAATGTGGAGAATAATGTTTTAAAATCTTCTTTTCAGATCCACCTCTCAGAATGTATTGATATTGGGTACACAGCATCCTTACGGGGTCAGATTCAAGTTTGTTCAAGCAAGTCCCTCAGTTAATATTTAGGCACCCTATAGGGACCCAAATTTTAATTTAGTGCAGTATGAGGAATAATCTTTAACAATCTTCTTCAGATTAACCAATCAGAATCTTTTGATATTTGGTGTACAGCATCATCAGGGAGGTCAGATCTAAGTTTGTTCAAATCAAGTCTCTGGGTTAATATTTGGACTTTCTTGGAGCCCGATTGTTTACTTATTCCAATATGAGGAATAATCTTTCAAACTCTTCTTCACCAGAACCACTAGTAAGACTCTGTTGATATGTGGTATACAGATCCTCACAGGGAGTCAGATCCAAGTTTGTTCAAAGCAAGTCCATCGGTGAATAATTGGGCTCTCTATGGAAGCGCAAATTTTAAAACATTGCAATATGGGGATTAATCTTTAAAAATCTTCCTCAGATTCATCAGTAAGAATTTTTTGATATTTGGTATACAGCATCCTTAAAGGGCTCAGTTTCAATTTATTCAAATAAAGTACCTGGGTTACTGTTTGTGTCCCCTATGGAAGGGGGGGGGGGCAAATTTTAACATAGTGCTGAATTGGTAATATTCTCAAAAATTTCTCCCAAACCACCAGTCAGAATCTTTGATATTTGGTATGCAACATCCCTGGGGGGGGGGGGGGGGGGGTAATTTCAAATAAAGAGCCTGGGTTAATATTTGGGCTGCCTGTGGGTGCCCAAATTGTGTACTATGATGAATACTTTTTTAAAAAAAATCTCCTTCAGATCCACCATTCCGAATCTATTGATATTTGAATTACTGAATTACGGCATCCTGGGGGTTGACGGGAACGGGTCAGATTCAAATTTGTTCAAGTTAAGGCCCCAGTTTGATATTTGGACTCCCTACTTTTGCATTACTGGAAATCTGGGCGGCCTCTTCTTTCTTATTTTTATCCATTTAAAGTCACTTTTCATTTGTTGTCTGTCTGCTGTGACATATTTTTTTTTTTTTAAATCTGTTTCGCTAATTCCTGGCAAGTAAGTTTCTTATGATGAATGAACGCAGCCTACTTCATTTCATTTTGTCCCACACATTTGTCCAACTCTAAATCTTGTTTTCAATTCCTTTGATACACCATACATTTCAAATCACTCAATAGTTATCCAATAAGCTTGAAATTTTAAATCCAAGCTTGCCATGAAACCTAGATGTGGGCTGCTGAGTGTCATTGTGAATCCTGAAAAACAATGCTACTGGAAAGCATCTTAGATTTTACCTTTAACCCTTTATCCAACGCAGACGATATAAAAATTTATTGTTTTAAATAACATTTTTTTTAAATTTTTCAAAAGATTTCAACCAAACCATATCATGTGACCCATCATTGGAACGAGCTCGACCAGCTAAAAATAATATTTTCTCAGCTGCAGAATTTGCATATTATGTGGGCGGATGTGGCCGATTTGTTTGATAAAGGGTTAAATTATTTGAAACTCCTAGCGGTCTGCATCCCTCATCCAATGATTTTTAAATTCTATATCCTTTATTGAGGTGGCATTAAGATGCGAGCCATCAGGATTTGCCACATTATATTTCAAAATGTTGTGTTGTGTTATATTCTGTCATATGAAAGAATAATAAACTTTCATTATATGCTCCCCCCCCCCCCCCCCTCCATAACTTAAGTGAAGCAGTGTTTGTTTACTATGGTAAACAGGCTGTTTTTCTACTGGCAAAACAGGATCCATTAAACCAATGCCCGCGGAAGAAGTCCTATAAAATGTGCAACATTGGTATAACCGATTGGCTAGACTTGGTTTTATGTCCACGTTGTGGTCACGATTAGCCATTATGCAAATATATGTGACCTTAAACACCAATAAATAAAAAAAATAAATAAATATTATATATTGCGTTATAAAATCGTGGGGAAATGTCTTAAAATATTTTGGGACATCTATTGTCTGGATAGATAAAAAGAATATCTCTCTGGAAGTGACATGCACACACTACCCAATAAGTTTAGATTGGTTTGGATTGAAATCATTCTGTGTTTTTTTGCTTTTGGGAGTTTTAATTGCAATTAGAACGTGTTTAATTGCAATAAAAACATTACAACACAATGAAAAAAAATGCTTTCGAGCCTCAACCAATGATTTCACCAGTAACGATTAGCCACTGTGCAGAAATGTGTGACCTTGAACAAATAAATAAATAATAATAAGAAATTGATTGCACATGGTTGCTTTGGACGTCTGGATAGGAGCTCTCCATGGGAACCTCATGAAGTGGAGCAGTGTTTGTTTACTGTTATAAACAAGTTCTGCATTCCTGATAAAATTGGAGGCAGCATCCAACATGTGGGGTGAAATTCCTCTAAAATGCTGAAAGTTTGGTCCCACCCAATGCTTGAGGTTTCTGGGTCGATTTCACAAGTAAAACTAAATAAACTGGACGTACATGCAGTGACGACGTAATTTCGAGACAAAGTGGCATCAGTGGTAGCCATCTTTGATTTAGTTTATTGAAGGCACATCAGCCACACCCTGCAGACTTTCGTATCCCTCGTCCGATCAGTGTCAAATGCAGATTCGGGGAGACATCTAGATAGTGGCCGGGAGCACGGTGGTTCAGTGGTTACGGCACTGAACTTCAAACCGAGAAGTCCACGGTTCGATCCCCGTTAGGGGAACTGCGTTGTGTCCTTGGGCAAGACACTTAATCCCGATTGCCCACGCGGGAGCACGCTGGTGATGGTGCACATGTCTTCAACCAATGCTGACCCTGCTTGAGTAGAGTTAGTACGTTGGGGAGTCAGACAGTTGCTCGCCGTTGCTCGGTGTTTTCCTCCTGGTACTGAAGCTTCCCCCACCCGACAAACTCCAACATGGGGTAACCCCGGGTGTCGAAAGTGTCATTAAACTCCAATAAATAAATAAATATAGACGGTGGCCACTTTCGATTCACCTGTAAACCTTCAGCATACTGATGTCCGAATATCAAAATTTCACGCCAGGGTGGGGTCAGACCATTGAGAGGGGGCACCTCCTCCCAAACTCCACAATTGAATTTTGAAAGCTCGCAGAACCTTTGGGGTGTATTTTAGCTTTACTTCGAGAATAAAACAGTTTAAAAAACTGAATGACGAACCTAGGAAGGGCATTGCCTGACCCCTCTCGTTCCCCGTGGTCCAAGGCAGGAGGGGGAGGGGGCAGGTGCTTCCAGCGTCCCTGTTTCAAGCTGCAACTATTTTTCATAACGCCTGATAAGGCTTCAATGAATTAAACCAATTTATTCTTTTTTGACAGAACTCTGTACACCATGTCAAACAAGACTGAATTGGTTAAATTTGTGGTTGCATTATGGGTAAAAATTTCCGCTTCAAATTTGATATCGGTGTGCAGTATGTTGAATCCTTTGGCGCACCCGAAAGCTCACATTCCTCAAGAGATGTTTTTGAAATCTCATGTCCTGATGAAATCCGGATTTGAGCCATCAAGATTCGGCATGTTTGATAAAAATGTATGTTGTGGTCATCTTGTATTTTGCCTAATATCCAGTGGCAGTTTCATAAGCACATCCTAACGCTTATATCTCTCACTTGATCAATGCATAATTAAACTCTTATTTTGAAGAGTTGGGTGTTATATTGTGACCGTCACCCATCCGTGTGTTTCGTTCATATTGTGCGTAACTCCTGCAGTACATATTCCAATGAAACGTCTCAAACATTTTATGTCATCATACAGTAACTCAAGCATCAACACTCTAAAAACTCTAGGTACTCTGTGGTACCAAATGTGGTACTTAACTTGTCCCGTAGGGGATTCCAAAATTATGGTACTCCAGGAAACCAAAACATTGTTGGAACTCCAAGAAACTAACTGCAATGGTACTTTGAGAAACCAAAACTGTTTGGTACTTCATTTTGGTTCTCTAGAAAACAAAAAGTTTAAAACTTTATTGTGGTTCTCCAGAGAACTCAACTCAAGTAAATATACTATTGTGCTCCAAAAAACAAACGGTTTGGTACTTAGTTAGCCCCCCCCCCCCCCCCCCCAACCCATCCATTTCATGAACACAACATTTTCATGGGAGGGTATGCTCAAACATTGCTCCTTTGAGGGACTCAAAGAACCGGTCCGAAGTATGAAAAGCAACAGGAGTACCAGACTCCCTCACGGGCCAAGATACATCTATTGTGCAGATAACACCACAAATCATGTCGCTATGAAAAAAATGAAAAGAAGAAAACTTGAGTTATGCAGTTATACAGTTCCTTTAATAACCTTCAACAGATATTAAAGACACACACTGCAACTCACATAAATCAAATTCAGTTTGCACCCAAGTCATCCAACCCGCTCCCAATATATGAGCCATTCAGACACGTTTTCAAGGTCCCAGACTTCGATCGAAACCGCCATTGTTGATACAGACGACGCGTGCGCTTGGCGGCCAAGTTGCTCACATGGTGGATTTGCAGGGGATGTAACTCCGGTTTATCGAAAATTGGGTATTCCACAACCATCCATTTCGTCTTATGCGCGCAGATATAAGGGAGGCTATCCATATTCGGTATTTAAGGTATCCCATATCTTGGTGGTATCTTAGAATACCAAAATGTATTAGATTTTTTTTAGAGTGAATAGTGATGCATTAGAGTCCAGTTAACTGGATATTTCTTAATTGAATAGCCTTGTTTATTGAATATAATTTACCAAACACCAAACCATTTACCTTACCTTCAGTACAGATTTGATCCGCTTATTGCATAGGGGATGCACATGGGTTTTAGAGTAAACTCCTGTTAATTAAATAAAAATCTTGAAATATATTGAAAAATTACCCTGACAGCCACCAAATCCCCCTTGTTTATTGGCATACTTTGTGTCGCCGCATCTAATACAGGCGTGTAATCTATTATATCTTATTTGAAATAGCTCAATGCATACACTTTATATATCCACTACTTCGAAGAAGTTTGTGTCTATATAGTTACTACCCTGTTTGTCCACCTAGCTGTACTATACGTTCGTCGAAAATTATTGAGTGCGCCACTACTTATACACTTATGAACAAATTTCAATGAAGCTTCTGAAACATCATCACTAACAAGAAGTTGACAGGTGCATATTCCAAAATTTTCAGTCTGCGATGGTTTTAACCAATGTTTAGCTTAACTTGACAAAGTCAAGATAAGTTATTGCCATCACGTGTGCGGAAGTCTGTGAGTCTCAGTCTGTCAATCTGTTCACATTTTCCTTTAGCATAGCCTACACCCCATAATTCTTGTCCTATCGTCGCAAACTTTCATATGCAGGTTTGAGGTCATGTCTAAATGAGAACGTCCCCTTTTGGTTGCGATCGGCCAAGCGTGATGGCTGCCCGATCCCAAAACCCCAAAACCTTTAGCACAGTCTACAGGTCGTATTTATAAATGTATTTCATTTCAACTTAGTAGGATAACTCTGTATAATGTCTAGATGAGAACGTCCCCTTTTGGTCATGAGCTGTCAACCGTGACGGCTGCTGAAACTCCAAAACTTTTAGCACACAGTCTAGAGGTCGTATTTAATATGGATGGATTTTATTGTAACTTGGTAGGATGACTCCGTATGATGTCTGTCTAAATGAGAACTTCCCCATTTGGTCGCGATCTATCAACCGTGACGGCTGCCGAAGCCCGAAATCCGAAAACCTTTAGAACAATCTACAGGTCGTACTTACAGAGGAATTTCATTGTAACTTGGCTGGATGACTACATATAATGTCTAGATGAGAACGTCCCTTTTTGGTAGCGATTGGTTAACTGTGATGGCTACAGGGGACGGAAGCCAGAAACCCTTTAGCACGTCTACAGGTCGTATTTATGAAGGGATTTAATTGTAACTTAGATGTATGACTCCAGATAATGTCTAGATGAGAACGTCCCTTTTGGTCTCGATCACTCAACCGTGAGGACTGCTCGAGCCCAAAACCCGAAAACCTTTAGCACAGACTACATGTCGTATTTATGAAGGGATTTCATTGTAACCTGGTAGGATGACTCAGTGTAATGTCTAGATGGGGACGTCTCCTTTTGGTTGCGATTGGTCAACCGTGATGGCACAGTCTACATGCCGTATTTATGAAAGGATTTCAAGGTTCATGGTTCAATCCCCGCCAGGGGTAACTGCTTTGTGTCCTCGGTCAAGGCACTTAAACCCGATGGCCCACCCGAGGGCACGGTGGCGCCGTGTCCTAAGGACTACTGCACGCTGATGGTGCGCTTGTCTTCGACCAATGCTAACCCTACCAATGTGGAGTTAATACGTTGGGGAGGCTGACAGTTGCTTGCGCTGCTCGGTTGTTCTCTCCGGGTACCCCGACTTCCTCCACACGTAAAACTGTCTAACACGAGGTGACCCTGGCTGTCGAAAATGTTAAACCTCAATAAATAAATTTATAAATAGTGCGTTACGTAACGATACCGCGTGTTTACTGTGGTAAACAAGCTCAGTTTTACTAGTAAAATAGGTCCCAGTCACCAATTATGGTTGTGGTGGAAGGCCTCCCAAACGGGCGACATGGGTATAACCCTTTACCCAACGCAGACGATTTCAAAATTTATTATTTTAAATATCCTTTTTTAAATTTTTTCAAAAAATTTCAACAAAACCATATCATGTGACCCTCTTTGGAACGAGCTCGACGAGCTCGTTCCAAAGAGGGGTCACATGATATGGTTTTGTTGAAATTTTTCGAAAAATAATATTTTTCCAGCTGCTGAATTTGCATACTACGCGGGCGGATGCCCCCAATTCGTTGGGTAAAGGGTTAACCGATTGACTACACGTCTTTATCTCCATGTTGCGACCACGATTCGCCATTGTGCAGAAATATGTGACCTTAATCACCAATAAATAAATAATAAATAAATAATAATAATGTTTACACGTAACGAGGATGTATGGTCGGGTTTGTTCCCATGCACATTCCACGGCATCCCGAGATGGGTATAGATTCAGCAGATAATAAACAGTCTTAGCGTCAAGGGCATATTTTGGAAACAAACAAGTTAAGAGTTTTTGTGTTTTTAGCAAATAGGCGCCGTAAGTATTTGTTACTGTTGTGATTATTGTGACTGAGAATGTAATGATGCAGTTATATTATTTTCTTCATTACAGGTGTTCAAACAACAGATGCACCGACAGATAATACTGATACACAGAATGATTCTCATGATGATACTAAACTGGGTAAGCTTATTATTTTTATAAGAATAGCCAAACATGTAATCAAATTAAGCATTAAATGGCGATATAAACCATTCGTTAGTAATTGTGATCTAGGGGTGGGTTGAGCTAACCCCCCCCCCCCACCCCCTCGTCGAAGAGAGTCCCACACCCCCCACCCCCGTCGGAGAATTCGGATCGTTTTAGAACGATTTCACTGTAACTTGGTAACATTGGTTGACATACATTAACTGTGTGAGGGCCACGTTAACCCACCTCTCAATTCTTTAGTACAGTTTACACCTCAGATTATTTTTTTTTTTTGAAAACATAGCATATGGGGAACAGAAATTAAACTATTTTCAATTATCACAATTTTTATCGTATTTCATAATCCTTTCATAAACATTCAACATTATCCTTTTCATCAAACACATCACACAGCCAAGTAAAGCTACTGTGTCATTGACATGTTCATTATCCCACTGCAGGGGCGGCGGAAGCTCCATAAAAGTGGAGAGGAACAAATTTACAATGCTACCATGGTTCTACCCAATGTGAGAAAAGTTACAATCGTATATCGGTAAATAAAGTTCTTGTGTGCACAACCCCTCCTACACTTAGAAACAGATTTCGATGAACTTCTAAACATTATCACAATGTGTAAACATGCATACAATCCAAGTTTCCAATCTACAACCATTTAACCTTTACGTAACGAATCAACCGCATCCGACCGCGTAAGTTACATTAACATACAATTCAGCAGTTGAAAAAATATAGTTTTGGTCGAGTTGTGTTAAGAACGGAGACCTATGGTTTGGCGACGGTCGGTGTGCGTCCGCTCTATCGGGCGGGCGTCCTCGGTCGCACTGTTAGCATAATAACTTGAACAAACGTTCTCCGGTTTGACTTATATTTGCCATACAGGTCTTTTGCAAGAATATCTGAAGCAAGTTCAAAAACTGGCCCGGCCCAATTTTTCGTTACAGAGTTATGGGCCTTAATTCGATTATTTTTACGAATTTTTAACTCGTTTCAGCAATAATTTGAACAAACGTTCTTCTCCGATTTGACTAATATTTGCTATATAAGTCTGTCTTTTGCAAGAATATCTCAAGCAAGTTCGAAGTTTTGTTCCAGAGTTATGTGGCTTAACTGTTTGTCATTTTTTACGAATTTTGAACTCGATAGCACAATAACTTGAACAAACGTTCTCTGATTTGACGTATATTTGCCATTCAGGTCGTTTGAAATAATATTTTAAGCGGGTTCGAAAACTGGCCAGGTACAGAGTTATGGGCCTTAAATAATTAATTTTTGTGAATTTTGAACTTTAGCATTATAACTGGAACACAAGTTTCAGATCTGACAACCGGCATATGATTGATAGTCGGGTTATGGACAGGTTATGGACATGCAACACTCTCCGACTGCCACTACAACTCGACGCCTGCATCTCCGATGTGCGCCTCTTGTTTCCAAATATTTAAACAAAACCGTATCATGCGCCCCTCCCCCCCCCCCCCCCTTTACACTTGAACGAGCTAGTCGAGCTTGCTCCAATGAGGGTCACATGATATGGTTTTTATTGACATTTAAAAAGGTAAAAAAACAATAATTAAAAGAATAGTTTTTGATATCTTGTGCGTTCGGTTAAGTGATAACCAAGTTATACCCCCTGGAACTTAGATTTATAACGACTCCTACATTTATGAACCAGTTTTAATGAACTTCTCAAATGTGACCCGCTGACAACAGGTGACAAGTTAAATTTCAACCTGCAATTATTTATCTCCCTTTCGATTAGATTCGGAACAGATTTCTGTATGTATACATCTGCGTGCAACTCATCCTCCACATAAGATTCAGATAAACTTTTTGTACATGATGATTTGTATATGGACATATTTCAGAATTTTCAAGCTGTGACAGTTTGACCAACTTATTTCACCCATGAACTTAGATTTAATTTGGATTGCTGTATTCGGTTTTTCAGCGCACAACACGCACTAATTTTCTTAACTGAATTTGATTCAACTGAGTTATGCCCACAAACGGTGAACGCCAAATTCTAAAGCTTCACACGCAGAGATGCTTTCTGGAGATCCAGAAGTAGGGGTACTTATCAACTTCAGTGACAGTTCTAATTCTTGTTCATCCCCCTTCCGGCCCTTCGTTGGTAGTGATTATGAGCTGGTGCCATCACATTGCTTTCAACACTTGCACCCCAATCTTATAAAGAATACCCAGGCTAAATATGTTCAACCTTGTTTGATTACTCAGTTCAAACTGATTCAAAAGAAGTTCTTGTTGGTCAATCAGTTTATGGTACAATGCCCTAAGTTCTTTGTCTGGTAGAATGCTAAATTAATGTTTTCTTCCTTGGGTCATTCATCCTTCCTCTCACTCCTCATTCTTTTGTGTTACTTTTTTCTTCCTGTCTATCCTATCTTTACCACAACCTTATAATTTATGGAAACGTCTACAAACATAAAGGACACTAAATACATCTGTACCAGCTGTTCAAATCTGCCGTGTCTAGTAATGCCCGGAGACAGCCTTGTATAAGCTTCAAGCTTACTGCTGAATCCACTTCAGTTCATGTTCTATTCTGTTATTTGTTTGTCGTTGTTCTTTGTACATTTTACTTGATCTGAAATAAATATTGTTTAAACTAAATTAATGTTGATCGTCATGACCACCACAATGCTCTGCGGTGTGACATCCCTTCCGTGGATCCCTAAATCTACAAGGCAATGACACCGGAAGCTTTCAAGGGCAGGGGCGGCGGAAGCTCGATAAAAGTGGAGGGGCACAAATTTACAATGCTGTCATGGTTCGACCCAGTGTGAGAAAGATTACAAACGCATATCGGTAAATGTACTATGACTCGCCATTGGCTGTCGCTTAGATGACTATGCCGCTGTCTTGTCCGTTTCTTCTACTTCAACCATCTTCCAACCCGAAACGGATCGAAGCGACCGAAAGTGGGATTCATTGGTCAAGTATTGTTTGGATTTACAAATAATGTTACAGGAATGCCTGTATATTGACACGTTTGCATGCGCCCATTTCAATTCATTGTGTAACTGCTTAACATATCTGTGGAAAAAAAGTGGAGGAGCACGTGCCCCCATGACTCCGCCGCCTCTATCCAGGGGCAAGGAGAGTAGGGGTATCAAAAAGTGTATGAGCTAAGACCGGGAATTTACTGCGTATCAAACGATATCAAGCTTCAGAAATCCCCCATCAATTATGTTGCTTCTTTGGTGATTATGGACCAAACTTCGTCATTATACCTGATACACCCACCCACTATTAGAATTAGTACCCGTAAAATGTAGTAGAAACGAATACTCGAGAGATTCTCAGTAACCGTTCTTGGAAAGGAAAGTCCTCTCCACTTGTGAACTTCTGGCTGAAACGGGTATGCTCTGCACCCCCCCCCCCCCCCAGCCTCAGGGCAAAGGGGTAAATGGCCATCCGCTTACGGTGCCTTTGTACACAGTGAGTTAAAATGTTGATAGCACACAAATAAATAAGTCAAGGTACATATACAGACATTCCTGTAATATATTTTCCGAACGTGTAAGCAAATTTAGCTGCATTTAGAACCCTTCGACTGATTTAGTCTCTTCTGCAAGCCTTTCAGTTGGAAGATGGTTGGGGTATAAGAAATAGACTAAACTTTGACCCTACAGTGGCTGCAACCTTGCTAAAATAGAGAGCCTGGTGGTTATTTGATCATTTTCGGATGTTGGATAATAATACATGGCATGATACAAAAAGACGTGGAATGTATAATATATCGGACTCCCACCTCCCCATGGACACTTTTGAACATCTTTTGTCACAGTCATCAAGACATGGAAATCAATAAAAGAGTTCTTCTAAGGGGGCCATTACAATTCCATGTACCAGAATGAACTACGGTAGTTCCAGTATGTCTTGGACAGTTGTGCATCCCAACACACACACTCCACCCAGTTTCCTTGAGTCTCTAGACCCTCTGAGTAACACAGACGAAGCGTTAGCCTACCCTGAAAAATTGTAACATGCTGATTTTTGTGTTATTCGATGAAGAATACCCCACGAACAACATATTCAAAATCGACTTAGAGGAATTGTTTACAGCGCTTCGAATTTGGGTGGCGTGTGTCGCAAGTAGTATAGCTCGCACACTTCAACCCAACTCTGGGGGATCTCATGTGACCTCATGTCGTGGTATATTGTGGGAGTCACCTGTGTTGTTTTAGTAGCCCATTAGAATGGCCATGTTGTGCGTTCATTACCATGGTGACAAGTCGTGTCAGTATGCGTGTGCAGTGCGTATTGTGGTAATACATGTTTGTGTCTTCTGTTTTGTATGATGGAGTCCGCCATCTTGATTTCTATAGTGACACGTGGTTTGTGTGACCATAGAAGGAGTATGATTCAGATTCAGATTCAGATTCTTTATTTACGGTATACATATAAAAACGTTTTACAGATAAATGTTTTACAGACAATGTATTCAGCATACCGTGGGAAGTGACATAGCCAGATTGGCTGTCTACCTGACACTCCCTAGAAAAATAAAAATCGCAGCAGACTGTGATGCAGTGATCGGACTTGACGTAATTAGTCTAATTCCTAATGAGTTATGGGTGTTCATATTCTTTTGCCAATAATTTGTTCTCGTATAAAAAATAAGTTAGGGGGAAATAATTATAGATTCCAGCGGACGACTGGTACCTCAATATTGCTAATATCCCGAAACAACCTGCTTAATATATTGTTAACACAGTTCAGGGTAGCAAACAGTAACAACAGATCCCGTCATAAAGTATCGTATAAATCTTGGAATAATACAAGTCTGTTAATGGGAGGTCCACATCGGCTGACACACGGTGGGGCGCATATAGCGGTGAATCAGCCCGTTTCAGTTTAAACTGGAACGGCTCCCCCAGCGGTACCTCACGGTGTGACAGTCGGCATGACACGTAAATTATTGGTGCATATTCACGGAACAAATCGAAGGATTTGCAGGTTGTACAGGACGAGGATACCAGAATGGGACACAGAGCATAACTTGTGTGTATAAGTTCTTTTTGGTAAGTTCTTCTCGGTAATTTAATGAAAATACTGATTTTTATTATGTACATTCTGGGCAATAAGGGTTATTACACCGGACATAATTGGAGTAGGAAGAAATAAAATCGGAGGTTAATTTGCGTCTAAAGGCGGTTTTATTGTTAATATTTCGAACAGTGACGTCTAGAGCATTCCATAATTTCGGGAACGTGTATAATGGAAGTTTATCTAAGGTACGGTTTCGTGTTTTTTTCTATGTTCAGAAGTCCAGACTGTCTGGTTGTTCTACCTGACGAATTGTCATTTACGTTGAACATATCATTAAAGGAAGAAGGTAAATGGCTTTTGTGCCAATCAAACATGAACAGCAATGCATGTAGTTTATACAAATCGTCAACTTTGAGGATTTCATCCTTCTTGAACAGAGGGTTAGTATGAGAGTTTTATTTTTTGTTATTGATAATTCGTAATGAACGCTTCTGCATAATAGCTAATTTATTAATTGCTTTCGAGCTCCCCCATGTTACGATTCCATATATTAAATGGCTGTGAACCAGGGCGAAATACAATGTCTTCAGGACTCGATGGGGGAGGATATTTTTTACTTTGTTGAGACTATAGTTTGCTCGCGCTATTTTCGAGCTTATTCGGGATATGTGGGCTTTGTAGGATAAATGTTCATCGAGGCTTATTCCCCAAAACTTTATGGATTTTTCTGGTTCGTTGTCTCCGACCTTTTTAATAACTTGGTTATTTATTTTTACCTCATGACGGGAATCAGTATTCCTTCCTTTTGTTGGATGAAGAATAATGTATGAGGTTTTTTTAGCATTCAGCATCAACTCGTTCACAGAGCACCATTCGAATAATTTTTGAAGTTCTTCGTTAAAATAAGGTGTTATTGAACTACTGTTGAGACCAGAGCAGTGTACTGTAGTGTCATCAGCGAACGACAAGAGATTAAGCGAAGTTGAGTTACTTATATCATTTATATACAGAAGAAATAAAACGGGGCCCAAGATCGAGCCCTGTGGGACACCACAGCTTTGCCTGGCAAAGTCAGATTTTTGTTCGTCATATAGAACATATTGGAATCTATCGGACAAGTAGCTTCTAAACCAGTTGTTGGCTAATCCTCTGATGCCGTAGTATTCGAGTTTGCCCAATAGTATTTCATGGTTTATCGTGTCGAATGCTTTAGACAGGTCCAAGAATAGTGCCAGTGTACTATTCTTTTCCCGTTTATTGTTTTCCATAGCGGTGCTTTTGAGGAGTTGGAGGACTGGGTGAATCGTGCTATGACGTTTTTGAAATCCGTATTGATAAGGATATAAGATATTAAACCTCTCGAGATAACTTCTAAGTCTTTTGTCCTGAGCTTTTCCATTACTTTTGAAAAAGCTGGAAGGATACTAATGGGTCTGTAGTTTGTAAAGCTGTGCTCGTCGCCTGATTTGAAAATGGGTACCACCTTTGCGATTTTCATTCTATCTGGTACTTTGCCCTCGGTAAAGGAATTATTGATTATGTGGGTAATGGGGACCAATATCTCATTTATCGTTTGTTCAAGAAGACTGGTTGTGATACTATCGCAATCTTTCGACGATTTTACTTTCATTCTGTTTACAATTTGACTAACTTCTACAGGATTTGTGGGTAGAAGATAAAAGTTGTTGGAAACACTACCATGCATGTAGTTTAAATACGATTTATCCGGTTTCTGGATCTGGTCGGATATGGTTCTACCAACGTTGACGAAAAAATTATTGAATTCTCTTGCAATGTCCTGGGCTTCGATTATTTCTGTACCCCCCCCCCCCCCCCTGGACAAAGAAAGTGGGTAGTCTGCTTTCACGTTTTCCTTTATTGATAGCTTCGTTTAAAATCTGCCATGTTCTTCGCATATTGTTCCTATTTTCATTCAAGATATCCCTATAATAAATTGATTTACATTGTTTCTTAACTTTATTAAAAATTTTACAGTAGTTTTTGTAATTTCGTAAATTATGTTCATTTGGGTTTTTAAGTTTTCTTGTATAGAATTTTTCTTTATTAACTGAGGATATGACAAGTCCCTTTGTCATCCAAGGTTGTTTTTTAATAAATTTATTGTTCTGGCGGACACGCTTCAAAGGGAATGCCTTATCGTAAGCTTCCATATAGATGTTTAAAAATGTTTCATATGATTCATTGGGACAGTTTGAAAGCAAGACAGGGTAAAAATTACTTTCTGAGAGTAATTCTTTAAATTCAGACATTTTTTCCGCGTTTATGATTCGTTTTATAGTAAACCGTGGTATATCATTTGCCTTGGTAGATTCTTCAATGTAAAAAACACCAAAGTGATCTGATACATCTGTTATAATTATACCCGGTATTGTTGTTTGTGAAACATTGTTTGAAAATATGTGGTCTATCAGAGTAGCTGAATGATTAGTTATTCTCGTTGGCTTGGTTATATGAGGCAAGAATCCTTGGCTAAACATGAGATCGACAAATTCTTCTGTCTTGGAATGTATATTTGCTTTTAAAAGGTCCAGGTTGAGATCCCCCATGATATAAACTTTCTTGTTTTCGGCATTCAGAACATCCATTATTTCACCTAATTTTAATATGAGGAGGTTTATATCGGCTTTCGGTGGAGTGTTTGGTCTACATATGACGCCAATTATTTTAGAGTTGTGTTTATCTTCAACTTCTACGAATAGAGATTCGAAAACGTGGGGGATGAAAATTGTAATATCACTTCGAACTGTATAGGATATTCCCTCTTTTATATATAGCCCAACTCCCCCTCGGCCATCATCATTTTCGGGTCTCATACATTTGATAATTGGCGCATAACCCTCCAGAGTAAACGAGTTTTGTGGGGGAATTTGAAAAATTTCTGTGAGTCCAATTACCGTAAAACGGGGTGAATAGGGACTGTGGGGTAAATAGGGACAATTTTGCGATATTTGTTATTTACGTTATTCTCCGTGCTATCGTAAACAATGCCTTTCATGACCTCAATCACTTCTGTAGTACTACTCATCAAATGGAAATAGGACATGGAGTGTCAGTCCTATCTGCATCTTACAAGTGAGTTATGCCCCCCTGATGCCCGCAACCAAAAACGTCAAAAAATTTACTCGGTCAAAACTTCGTTCCCACACGCAAACCAGAAGTGACGTTGACCAAATGTATGGCACCATTTTGTCAATAATTTATCTGTGATTGCAACCTAAGAGCAATGTCATATTTTGGGAAATACTAGAGATAATTTTTTTAGGTTTCTATTTTCAGGTATAATTTGACGTTTTTGTGGGGTGAATAGGGACAATGGCTAGGACTTAAAAACCGAAACCAGGTTCGAAACGTAGTGAAAATGACATTCAGAAAGCTTTGGCAGCTATAAAAAATGGCATGACATACAGGAAAGCTGCTGATCAATATGAAATACCAAGAAGTGTATTGTTTAGACATGCCAAGCACACCGACATGTCCCCGCAAGGTGGCCCGACAGCTCTATAGAAGGATGTTGAAGAACATCTCGTGAAGCGCCTTATAACTTGTGCCCTGTGGGGGTATCCTATGGACAAATTGGATATTAGATATATTGTAAAGGGCTATCTTGATCGATGAGGAGTTACAGTTCCGCGGTTCAAGGAAAACATGCCAGGGAATGAGTGGGCCAATTCATTTCTGAAGCGACATAAAGATGAACTTGCGATGAGAATGTGTCAAAATATAAAACGCTCCAGGGCAAAGGCTTCACCGACTATAGTCAACCAATACTTTGACAACCTTACAGAGACACTAAAAGATGTTCCCCCGTCCAACATAATGAATTACGATGAAACCAACTTGAGTGACGAGCCGAGGAGGAAAAAAGTTGTTATGAGAAGGGGCATGAAATACCCGGAGCGCATCATGGACAGCTCCAAATCAGCAACATCAATAATGTATGCTGCCTGTGTAGATGGCCATGTTCTGCCACCATATGTGGTATATAAATCTATCCACCTCTATGATACATGGACCCTTGGAGGGCCCCATCAAGCACGCTATAACAGAAGCAAATCCGGGTGGTTCGATCTTGTGTGTTTTTCGGACCGGTTTAAAACCCTCGCTCTGCCACACTTAAAGAACCTAGATGGTCGGAAGGTGTTAATAGGAGACAATCTCAGTTCACACCTCTCAGCAGAGGTCATTGGGTTATGTGAGCAAAATGAAATTGAGTTCTGCTTTCTTCCGCCTAACTCAACCCACCTGACCCAGCCACTCGATGTGGCGTTCTTCCGCCCAATGAAGACCAGTTGGCAGTTGATAAATGCTGCAGAAGTTGTGAAATTTATTTTTTAAAATATATTAAAAGTCCCTATTGGCCCCAATCTAGAGTACAATAGAGACAAACACATATATCAATGACTGTCCCTATTCACCCCTTAGTTGGGGTCAATAGGGACAACCAGTAATAAATAAAAAAAATATACCCATTGACAAAAAATACCTGAAAAAAGCATGTTAACAGATTGCATTCAACACTGGACATAGATTTAAGGGGAAACATATTACATATGGGGGTTTAAAATAATAAAAAAAATTGATTGATATTCAAAAACCGTCCCTATTCACCCCGTTTTACGGTATGTCAAAAAAATTATTATTTGTTTGTAAATTATAGAGCAGGTTCTGGAAGGAATCCCAGTGAGCCTTTAAGCTTTGACAGTTAAGATGGAACAAAGAAAATTCTGAGTTTATTTTACTAGTCATAGACTGAAAATCTTTAGGTGTAAAGTATTTACAATCATTTGAGTGGAGTTTAAACGGAGATTCGTCATTTTCTGGGGAGGAACATACTTTCTCATTATAGAGCTGTATAAAGTCATACTCTGGTTCCATTTGCACCTCGTCTAGTGCAACATTACCCGCCATAGGTCATTATCGTACCACCCGCTCTTCCGCAGGAAAAGTATAATAATGTTTCCCTAAATAATAAGTGGTAAATGAACTGTTCATGAGGGACTATCGATACTTCAGTATCACTTTTAGTCACAGTCTGTTGCAATATGAATCCATGATCTGAGGTCAGATT
>CM062288.1:170325573-170383018 GCA_031216915.1 Pictodentalium vernedei | reverse complement strand
TCAACAAACTTTTATCTGACCCCCCTATGAATGCTGTATACCAAATATCAAAAGATTCTGATGATTGGTTCTGGAGAAAAAGATTTTTAAAATTTTTGCAAATATGCTGACTCAGCATTTTTTCGATGCCCATTACAGAACACCCTAACATAACCGATGGCAATTTTTTTTTACCATTCAATTCTACTGGTCATAAGGATACTTCATACCAAATAAAAGCTCTCTGTTCCGTGGGGTTTGGGAAATATGGGCGTTTGAAAATATTTCTATTTTTAGCTCCCAGGGTTCCCATGGGGATGCGGGAATTTTTTTTTTTGCATGGGTCATGTACTTATGACCCAATAATACCACAAACCAAATTTGGTTCATACCGGACCATCGGTTCAGAAAATAGAAATTTTGGGCGGGGCCAAAAATCTTACCCCTCCTATTACAAAGCCAAATATTACTTCATGAACTTCGTTTGAACAAACTTGATTCTACACCTCATATGGAAGCTCCATAGCAAATATCAAGTCATTGTACACACTGGTTCTTGAGAAGAAGATTTTTAAAATATTTGGGTGCATTTTCCCCCACTCCCTCCCTATTGGGCTGGGCATGCTGAGTTGAACAAAAATGAAATGCCCCTTTGGGACCATCACTCACACAAACTTTCACTTGAATTGGCCCAGTGGCTTTGGAGGAGAAGACCAAAACATGGTGTTAACGGACGACGGACGGGAAGCGATGAGATTAGCTCAGCTTGACTTTGTCAAGATGAGCTAAAAACAATTACACTTCTGTAAGCAAGTATGGGGTTACAGATTGTGGATAACTCTTGGCAATACTAGAACTTTTCTTCATCAACAACTTCATGCAGGAGGTTAACAATGCATGTTACGTATGGCCACGTGTCATACATTTGCCAGGTGGCGCTATTGAATGGGAATGGGGGTCTTTAAACAATATCAATATCATCTATCGATAAAATACTTTAAATTAATTTGGTACATACTGCTGGGAGATCAAAATTACCAATTGGGGAGAAGACTTTGTAATCCATTCAATATGAGGATTTTTTAAGTCACATGCAGGTGAAGAATAACAAAAAGTGAACTTCTTGGAAGGTCAGCAATACCAGTTGGTGATCACAAACTGGCACTACAAAATTACAGCGAGGACGACAACAATCGTATGAAAGGACATGCATCATACATTCCAAAGTTCAGAGAGTGGATTTATTACATGCCCAAGCAGTCTCTCTTATGCAATACGGCTGTGCAATACAGAATTCCGTATTGCACACCAACCTGTTCCAACCGGGACTTTTTTTATGCAATGCGACTGCATAAAGTGCCTGGTGTTTACCACCGGTGATAGAAAAGAAAATTAGGTCAGTAGGTGCTTGGGTCATGTAATAAATACAAAACCACATGTATGTTTCAATGAGTCGTTTTGTATTCAATTCGTCAGATGTGCGTAGAAAGAAAACGTCTCGACCTTCGGTCTCGACGTTTTCTTCCTACGCACATCTGACTCATTGCATACAAAACGACTCATTGAAACATACATGTAGTTTTGTCTATGTATTGTACAACTTGGTACACAAGAGTGTGTATACAGAATAGCCGATACTGTGAGGAAAGGTCCCAGAAGCATCAGAGGGCAAGGATATCAACAAGGCCACTCAACTCTGGGTATGTCTTGAGACTAAAACAACGGAGCATAAATTGTAATGCGACACTAAATACAGTGGAACATGTTAATTGAATAGCCACTTTGCAAAGGAAATTTATTCAATTAACAGGAGTATTCCATTAACAGGGATAGTGACACATTTCTGTATTCTAGAGATAAACTTAGTATTTATGCTATTATATCTTGTTTGACAGAGCTGCATGAGCTCTGTCAAACAAGATATAATAGAATAAATGCCTCTATTGGATGTACTGAGGCCAAATTGCTCTATAAACAAAAGAAAACTGGGGAGAGTCAAGATAATTTCTCGACAGGTTTTTTATTCAATTAACAGGAGCTTACTCTATTTTCAATTAACAGGTCAAATTTGTACTGGAGATATTGAAAATTGTGTTGTGTTGGGAAATTATTTTCAATTAAATGGGTTATTCAGTTAAGAGATATCCAATTAAGTGGGCTCCACTGTACTATCAACATGAAATATATATAAACAGGGTTCATACACTCAAACTTGGTTGATATTCCAGTATATTTCCACCATCCATTAACAATTTTCCAGTACCATATTCAAAGTCCTTGGCTGCACTTGGGCTGCACGATATTCAGAACTGAATACCGATATCGGTATTCCAAAAAATACCATGGTATACCGGTATATCGAAAACTGTTCAGATATATGAACACAAGTACCACAATCAAGACTCGAGGCATCACAGTCGGAACGAATTAGCATGCCTTGATGATGCAAATCGAAAAATCTTTACCCAACGCAGACGATATCAAAATTTATTATTTTCAAAATTCATTTATCAGATTTTCCAAAAAGATTTTAACAAAACTATATCATGTGACTTCTCATTGGAACGAGCTCGTTCCAATGAGGGGGTCACAATATAAAGTTTTGTTAAAATTTTTGAAAATTATTTTTTCAACTGTTGAAGTTGTATATTACGAGGGCACAAGCAGACAATTCCTTGGATACAAGGATAATATTATTCATTCGGGGCTACAGTTAAAGACTCGAGACGTCTTGAAAATTAAATTGTGGGTAAATAAACAAGGGGCCTGAGAGGGCCTGAGGGGGCTCGCCTGACATGGTAGCCTAAATGGTAGCTCAAAAGGAAGCTGCATACCAAATATCAAGTTTCTGCTATTGCTGGTTCTTGAGAAGATTTTTTAAGAATTGGAGCATTTTTGCCCCATCCCTCTGCTCAATATGAGCCGAAACCTAATTTGACAAAAAATCAAAATGCCCTTATATAACCCCTACTCACATGAAATTTCATTAATATGTGGCCAATGGTTTGGGAGAAAAAGGCCCAAACACCACCTTCACGCCGGACGATGGACGAAAAGTAATCAGAAAAGCTCACCCTGACTTTCAGTCAGGTGAGCTAATAATGACGATAAACAGATATTTTTGTAATTACACCGTATTCAATCGATATTGGTTTTAATACCGGTATATATCGGTTTATCGATATACCGTGCAGCCCTAGACTGTACAACTACTTAAACTTGTGATAACAAAGGCATACACCATATTTCAGAAGATGCAGAAGTAATGAAAGGTCTTCAAACTGAAATTCAAGCCATCTATTTGGCAGCTTTTACCAAGCATTATCTATGCCAATCAACTCAAATTTATGATATCGGCAAGAGTTTGTTTGGACTGGTAAATTATTTTTCGAGGACTGGAAAATGCAAAATCATTTTTCCAGTATTATCTTTTTGTTCAGTATGGCATACAAACCCTGTATAAAGCTTTGTATACCTTCTTTCTTTGGTGATTATCAACCAAATTCCCTCATTATACATATGCCCCTCCCCAAACTATTGCACACAAACAATAATACCAGGCCTTTTAACCTAAAAAATGCTAACATTTTGGGCAAAGCCTGTTTGGGAATCAAGCACTAAGAAAGCATATTATTTATTTAACTCGAGTGCTAAATTATTTTTCAATGGTCACTTGAAACAGGTATTTTTTTTTTCAACATCATTTTACGAGCACGAGTAACCCATGTTTTTAAAAAGTTTGGCTTATAAATAATCGTTTTGTTAAAATTTATTGAAGAGTGCTAATGGGCACTTTCCAATAAATTTGAACCAAACAATTTCTTAAAAACAAGAGGCCCAATGGGCCTTAATCACTCACCTCATAAAATTTTGTAACCGTTTACCAACATGCAAAGCAGACGACACTTGCAAACAAAATTATTGAATAATTAATTTTTTTCATTTTTGTTTCAAAAACATAGGTTATCACCCCTCATTGGAACGAGCTTGTTCCAAACTGGTGTCATAACCTATGTTTTGAGACAAAAAATGAACAAGAGGCCCCAGGGGGCCTGAGGGCGCTCACCTGACATGGTAGCCTAAATATCAAACCAGGAACTTGACTTGAATAAGCTGCATACACCCCTCCTAAGAAAAGCATATACCAACTAGATGAAGCGATTGTGCCCACACAATACACAGGATTTTCCATCTATTTTCAGTTCCTGCACTTGTACATCCCAAAATTGAGATAAATGCATAAAAAACAGATTTTTTTTTTTATTTTTGTTCTGAAATTTTCGAAGTCCCAAACAAAATATTTTCAGACTAAAATTTTGTTTACTTCTTAAAATTTTGTTTTGTTCTTCTTAAAATTGACCAAAACGCATAAAGAAACAAAAAACTAATTTCCAGATTTTGGTCCAAATTTTTCTAAGTCCCACCCGGACCCCAAATTTTCAGTGTAAAAAAAAAAAATGTTTGTCTTAAAATTGACCGAAACGCATAACCCCCCCCCCCCCCCCCCCCCACCCTCATTTCAGGATTTTGGTCCAGGACCCCAAATTTTCAACCTAAATATGAACCCAGGGACTTGGCTTGAACAGACTTGAATCTCACCCCCCTAAGGATGCTGCATACCAAATATCAAAAGACTCTTAATGGTAGATCTGAAGAAGATTTTTAAAGAATATTGCTCAAACTGCACTAATTTAAACATTTGGGCTCCCATATAGAGCCCAAATATGGACCCAGGGAATTGATTTCAATAAACCTGTCAAACAATCTTCCAAAGATGTTATATGTGAAATTTGAAAGCTTTTGGAGAAGTGGTTTGGGACAAAAGTAGTCTTAAATGTTTTTCCCATTCCCCACAGTGTTAAAAAATGCTGACTCAGCCTTTTTTCAAAGTCCCAAAAAAGTAGCCTATGATAAAACCAATAGCAAATTTTTTTACCATTCCATTCTGTTGGTCCTAAGGAAGCTTCCCACCAAATAAGAATCCTCAGTGCTGTGTAGTTTTGGAGATATGGGCATTTTAATTTTTTTCTATTTTTAGCTCCTGCGGTTCCGATGGCAAATATAGCCCCTAGAACTTCGTTTGAACAAATCCGAGTCTAGACCTCAAAAGGAAGCTGCACACCTAATATCAAGACTCTGCTACTGCTGGTTCATGAGAAGAAGATTTTTGGGCGTGGCCCTACCAAGGGGCAGGTCAACTTGATTTGAACAAACTTGAACTGACATACGATAGGGAACATGCACACCAGATTTGGTTCAATTTGGTTGAGTAGTTTGTGAGAAGTCAATAATGTGAAGTTAACGGACGGAAAAGTGATTAGTAAAGCTTCGCTCAGGTGAGCTAAAAATATATTGAAAATTTGCGATTTTTTACTAATAGCACTGGCCGGTTTTGTTGGTACGTTGGGTAAACGGTTAAAGAAGCATTTGAGGTCACATTCAGCGCTTTCAAGTTCATATAGTTAACCCTTTACCCAACGTAACGCCCAAAACCGGCCAGCACTCTTCACAAAAATCGCCAATCAATTCTCAATCCAAAGAGGGGTAATAACCTTTGTTTTTGAGACAAATGAAAGTGTCAGACACTGTAGCTCAACTTGTCAAGACAAAGACATGTACATGTATAGTATGTGACACAGCAATGACAAACATCTAGGTAATGACCTGATAACAAAGGTACATATAGAGTATTGTAATGGTCTGTACATAAATACTGACCATTGCCTGTAACAAATGTGTAGGTAAAGTATTGTAAAGGTGGGTGACAGTCAGATGCTAAACTAGAAAAGAAATCTTTGAGTCCCACAGTGGGTCTGACTGAACCCCAAAATATTTGTTCTCATAGCACAGTGATAACAAAGGCACCCCAAAACACACTCATTCCTGTCCCAAGGTGAAAACAAAGGTATCCAAGAAGTTTCGTGAAGATCAGTTCACAAATATGAGCTGTGTAGAAGTTGTGACAAAAAACTGATTGGACCTAATTTCGGTACAAAATGGCCACTGGCAGCCATCTTGAATTTTGGACCGTGCCCAGAAACACTCGTTCTCGTCCCAAGGTGATAACAAAGTACCCAAGAAGTTTTGTGAAGATCGGTTCATAAATACAGCCTCTAGCCCGAGCCGTATTGACATGTGCACTTACAGAGTATATGTAGCACTGAATAAATCAAAGTTCATCTAATTTGCATAATTTCTGCACGAGAAAAAACCTGTACTATATGTGATGTATTCCATGTTACTAAACATTCATACAAAAATTTATTCAAATCAGAACTTTCATACAGAAGTTCTGTACAAAAGACTGATTGCACTAATTTTGGTACAAAATGGCTGCTGGTGGCCATCTTGAATTTCGGACCACACACAAAAACACTCGTTCTCATCCCACGGTAATAACAAAGGTACCCAAGAAGTTTCGTAAAGATCGGTTCATAAATACGGCATCTAGCCTGAGCCGTATAGAAGTTGTGTACAAAAAACTGATTAGACCTAATTTCGATACAAAATGGCCACTGGCAGCCATCTTGAATTTTGGACCGCACCCAGAAACACTCGTTCTCGTCCCAAGGTGATAACAAAGGTACCCAAGACGTTTCGTGAAGATCGGTTCATAAATATAGACTCTAGCCCGAGCCGTATTGACATGTGTACTTACTGTGTGTAAGCAGCACTGAAAAAAATCAAAGTTCATCTAATTTGCATAATTTCTGGACGAGAAAAAAAAACCGTATTATATGTGATGTATCCCATGGTACTAAACATTCACACAAAAAATTATTCAAATCAGCGCTTTCATATGGAAGTTCTGTGCAAAAATCCGATTGCACCAAATTTCGTACAAAATGGCTGCCATCGGCCATCTTGAATTTTGGACTGGACCCCAAAACACTCGTTCTCGTCCCACGGTGATAACAAAGGAACCCATGAAGTTTCGTAAAGATCGGTTCATAAATACGGCCTCTAGCCAGAGCCGTATTGGCATTTGCACTTACAGTGCTGAAAGTAACACCAAAGAACATCAAAGTTAGAGTAATTTGCGTAATTTGCATAATTTACGCACGAGAAAAAAACCCGTATTATATGTGATGTATCCCATGGTACTAAACATTCATACAAAAAATTATTCAAATCAGAGCTTTCATATGGAAGTTCTGTACAAAAAAACAGATTTCTGCATCGTCGGTACAAAATGGCAGTTGGCAGCCATCTTGAATTTCGGACCGCACCCAAAAACACTCCTTCTCGTCCGACAGTCATAACAAAGGTACCCAAGAAGTTTCGTAAAGATTGGTTCATAAATACGGCCTCTAGCCCGAGCCATAGCAGCTTGGCACTTACAGCTCTGAAAGTAACACCAAATAAATCAAAAAGTCAGTCTAATTTGCATAATTTACGCACGAGAAAAAAACCCGTATTATATGTGATGTATCCCATGGTACTAAACATTTATACAAAACTTTATTCAAATCAGAACTTTCATACAGAAGTTCTGTACAAAAAACTGATTTTTGCATCATCGGTACAAAATGGCCACTGGCAGCCATCTTGAATTTCGGACCACACCTAAAAACACTTGTTCCCGTCCCAGGGTCATAACAAAGGTACACAAGAAGTTTCGTAAAGATTGGTTCATAAATACGACCTCTAGCCCGAGCCATAGCCAATTGTTGACGTAAGGACAGATGACCAGACGGACGGACGACGGGCCATGACAATAGCTCAAATTTGACTTCGTCAAAGTTGAGCTAAAAATGAAAATAATTAGTTATTCAAGAATTTTGTTTGGAAGTGTCATCTGCTTTTCATGTTAGGTAAAGGGTTAATCTAATTTGGTTAGGGGAGTGGTGGCTGGGGGAAGAGTGTGTTGTGTGTGTGGTGTTTTTTTTTTTTGGGGGGGGGGGGGGGGGGCATAAAATCACTCAAACCTTTCAAAACACATTTTGAGGCAGAGAAGAAAAAAAATCAACCAGTGAACCCTCTCAAACTCCTCTCCTCAAATGGAGTGAAAGCTGATATTTTTATGCATAAAAGCAGTCTTATTTTCAAGCAAACTTTTTTAGAATATAGACATGTCCACTTATTAAGTCATAATGTTTGATCAAAATCTGTAAAAAAAAAAATGTAGGAGCAGTTGAATGGACAGACAGATGGATGGAGAAGATTTTGAGAATATTACCAATTTTGCACGATGTTAAAATTTGCACTCCCTCCTCCCCCCCCCCCCCCCCCCCCCCCCCCAAAAAAAAAAAAACAACAATAAATAAAAGTTCTCTGTTCAGTGTGATTTGGGAAATATGAGCGTTTGAAAATATTCCTATTTTTAGCTCCTGGGGTACCCACGAGGGCTCAGGAATTTTTGTTTTGCATGAATCAAGTACCTGACTCAATAATACCACATAACAAATTTGGTTCAAATCGGACCATCGGTTCAGAAAATATAAATTCCAGGTGGGCCAAAATCTTGCCCCCTCCCATTACAGAGGCAAATATTGCTCCACAAACTCCATTTGAAGAAACTTGATTCTACACCTCAAAAGGAAGCTCCATACCAAATATAAAGTCATTGTACCCACTGGTTCATGAATAGATATTTTGGAGCATTTTCCTAAATCCCCCGCCCCCCTAATGGGGCTAGGAAAGGTCATTTGAAAAGAGACTAAATCCAAAGTGAGAAAAAGCAATCACCTCAAAAAATTTGTTCAGGGGTGGGGGGATGGGGGGGGGGGGGGGGGGTAGGGGGGGTGGGGGGAGGGGGGCGCGGTGGCGCAGGTGCAAAACCCCATGTTCACGGACGACTGGTGAAGGATGGTGGGTGATCATTATAGCTCATCCTGACTTTCAGTCAGGTAAGCTAACAAAATGTTCATGAGGTAACAATGTTCTTTCAAAAGCACATTCACAAAACAATCTGCAGACATCGGAATTGAAAAGAAAATGGTATGCTGTACTTTTCCATCTCGAGTCAAAAAGGCTGTTCTTCTCACCAGCAAACTGAAAGAGATAGAAAAACAACTTAATTTTAAATAGAATATAATTGTATCACTTAATTGTACGTACTGCACCTCATAGAAATCCGAGAGAACATCTCTTTTTCAAATTTCCTGTGTACAATAGAACCAAGAAAGGACGCTGGCTTTATTTATTTACAATGGTATAGCGGGGGTTCGAACTCACACCACAAGTTTCCTTTGGCACCAACCACACAGTGGAACTATACTGAACCACGCACAAGACTCCTCCACTGACAGCCCCTAAAAAGCTAATGATAGTTAACCAAGGATATATGAGACCAGTACAGAAAACACGGAATACTCAATGTTTCAGTTTCTAATCATATAATTGCATCACTTAATTCTACATACTGCACCTCATGGAAATCGGCAAGAACATCTCTTTTTCAAATTTGCTGTGTACCATAGAATGAAGTGTGTGGTGTGTGTTCTGTACTGGTCTCATATATCCTTGGTTAACTAGCATTCCCCTTTTAGGGTCTGTCAGGGGCCAAGTGGTGAGCGTGGTTCAGTATTTAGAAAATCAACAAAATACAGGCCTGGAAATAATGAGCTTACATCGTAACCTGTCAGCAGGTTACACAAACGAACATTGTGGTAACCTTTAGGAACAACATGAGATACTTTTTCAGCCTTTTCTGTTTTACTACAGCATCCATGCTGTTTACGGCTTAAGGTGCCATATAACTAATGGGAAATTTCATTTGAAAATAGGTGACATGTTATTTTCATTTGAATCAAATATCTAAACTGGACTGAAGCATGTCCCCGCACAACACATAGCTGCACAGCACATGGACACAGGAGGTTGAAGAGCAAACTGATTTGGTACTCGTACATGAGCTATGTCTGTAAGATACACATGATACTCCTGCAAAGTGAACCACACACACCATACACCACGTACCATACAGGTTAAATTCTAAAAAGAAATTGACCAAGTTCAACAACCTGTAATTTTGTGAAATATTGAAGCAAACCAAAATCCTGCACAGCTCTGGTATATGTACAAACATCCTGTGAAATAAAAAGGTCCTAGCTTGAAAACTGTGAGAGACTGTGAGAGGAGTTAGCAGGTCAAATCACATACCATACAGGTGAAATTCAACAAAAAATTGACAAAGTTCGACAATCTGTAATTTAGAGAAATATTGAAGCAAATCAAAATCCTGACAATATGCACACCTCTGGTGTTTGTACAAACATCCCTGTGAAATAAAAAGGTCCCAGCTTGAAAAGTGTGAGATGAGTTAGTCGGACAAACAATGTACCCTAGGTGCAGAAGGATGGATGGACAATATGCCCCCTAACTATTCATCACGGAGGCATAAAAACATTAATAATTTTTTGGTGTTCAAAACTGCAAAGTATTGTTCATAAATATGGATCTTAACAATCACCAACAACTACTGCACAATCTTGTCAAAGTGAAATTATGCGATAATGGCTACTGTTCTGTCCAGATGTAAACGGCATACCATTCTGGTCATATGTGAACGCAAGGTACAACCTTTTCCTGGCAAATTTGACCCGAAAGTTTGTCAGACCTGGCAGGCAAAAGATGCAGAATAAGGAATTTAATTTCTGTTGGATTATTTTATTATAACCTGTGAATCGTTCATGTATTTTACAACTGAAAAACCTCCCACATTACCACCTGAACGACAGTCCACAGGTTATTTCCAGGCCTTAAAATACCAATACATGTAAGACATCATTATTAGCTGAAGTTTATTTTGGATATCGGACTTACTTATCCAATGTGCTTGTCACAGTTCACTGGAATATGAAATGTGTAGAAAGAATATTTAAAATTACGGGATGGTGAATTCATTCGATTTAATATATCCCAGAGAGAGCCTTCTATCACTAACAGCTACTATATGCACCTCCAACAAAAAATTTGGGAAGCCTAGGATATAATAGATTAAATGACTGTATTGGACTTACTGAACTGAGGTCACTGAGGTCAAAAACCAAGGGAATTTGCTGATTTCAGGATAAATTTCTTCTCATAGTGCTGAAACGGTTGTCTCACTTTTGTAACTAGGTAACCGTCGGGCACAACCAAATTTCAACCGGATTTCCATTAATTTCAACCGCTGGTATTATTGCATTGTCTACGATGCAAAATCCGTAAGGAATGGAGAGAAAACAGTTAAAAACACTGCCACTTGACTTCCGCAAAACATAAACAAAGGAATACCATCAAGTGCCAATGAAAATCGCCGATGTTCAAACAATCGTTAACAATTTATATGACTGCAATGGTCCCACATAATAGTGATGATACATCTTAACTGTGGTCACCCTGCATTGCCCAGCCACAAAACCAGGCTTTGCCATTTGAATATCACAGGCACAATGGTATGCTGAGCACCTGAAACAAAGTTTGCGTGTGTGATTTGTTCACATGGGCATGGAGATTAGGTACAAATTTTCCAAGCAGTTTGTAAATTGTAGTTAGGCATAGTCAACTGTATTAGCAAAGAGCCTCTTACCTTGAGTGACTTAAATTTGATGTGATCATATGGTGAATACGTACTCCTAATTTTTTGAGTATCTTTTTCTGTTCTCTGCTAATTTAAGACAAATGTCACAAACAGTTCCACGTTTACATTTACCTATTCCTCGCAATGAAATTTCGGCAGGAATATGTTGTGAGACATGAAAGGGGTGCATTAAGAAATTATTATATGTCCCATTGTCAGAGATCCCCTCGTTGACCACTAAATACAAATTTTAAAATGCAAGATTTTAAAATGTTTTTTTTAATGACATACGTTCATACTTTCTAAACAGTTCAACATGGTTTTTCTGAAACACGTTGGTAAAGTACCAAACAGTCAATATATTTTGGAAGCAGCATTACTCGCACTGAGGAATTTTTTCTGCATTATAATCTGCAATTAACAACTCCTCATCAAAGAGAAGAATGTCAGATTTGTCAGTAGAAGATTGTTACATTGACAGGCACATGCTCACTGCTGCCCACGCAGAAAACAACCTGCAGTGCTCTCGACTGTTGGCAGTTTGTTACAAACATTTACCTGCGACTTGACAGCCCAAACGATCGAAATAACTGTTCACTGAACATTGCAACACCTTAACCCTTTCATGCTACATCGAGTACACATCATTGTAAATCAAATGTTTGGCAGCTTTGACAATGCTTGCATCAGCAAAAGATTTCTAACATCTTGTGGTCAAATCTTATTTACTTTTCCAACGCTATCCCGTAAACTATAGGTATAGCGGTTATCTGGTTGACAGTTTTTCCAACCGTTTATGCCAATAACCGGTTGCAGACCGGTTATCCGACAAACTGTTTCAGCACTAAATTTTCTCGACATATTGCAAGATTTTTATTTAATTAACAGGAGTATACTCTATAACCTATTATGCAATAAACAGTAGGGCCCTGCAAATCGGGAAATTTACGGTCGAATCGAATCGGGACTGATGTCGACATCGAATCGAATCGGGATAAATTCGAGAAATAACTATAACTGGCATTATCTTGTGCAGAAATGTCTGGAAAGCACCGCGAGAAAAGATCGTTGACATAACCTGACAACTTGGCGTTGTTTTCATTTTCTTTCTCGTTGAATGGCCATTCAGATGTTCACTTGGCCCGACAATAAATTCAAGACATAAATATGGACAGAAATTAAGGTGTTACTGTCCAGAGACATTTGAGACAAACCACTAAATTGAAACATGAGAATTAAAAGCACAAATGTAATACAAGTGGCACATTAATTCCCATGGGTTGAAGTCGGCTACAGCCGCTTACTTCACGTACGTTAGTGTGGCTAAATACATGTAAATCTTAAAGGAACCTCATTATTGTAATGTTTGGTTGTTTTTGTATTATCAGGATTCGGGTCTTGTAGATTTTGGTCCGTTCTCAACTCAATAACTCAGTATACATCAAAAGCAGCGAAGGCGTTAAACTGTGTTAGTTTCTGCATTAGTTAACTCTAATATTGACGCAGTGCTCATTCACACAAATTGCTTCTACTTCATTCCATCTTCCAAGTACCAAGCTGACAGAGCCGCTGAGCAAACGGGATTCCGCGAATAACTCTCACACGAATTCCTGGAAATCTAAATAGCGAATTAGCGGTGTGTGGTTTTCTGGGAATCTGAAACTGAAAGCGAAACGACAGAATTTTGCAATGAATTTGACTATTTTCCTGATAAAAACATTAAAACTAGAAGAGTTCGCTCCTTATTTCAACCGATGTCGACCACTGATTTTCCTCGAAGCTTCGTTTGATTAATGAATCGGCAAACTATTCGAAATCGATATACGAATACCAAAGCGATGTTGACATCGAATACTCAAAGCTTCACAGGGCCCTAATAAACAGGTCAAAGTTGTATTGCCGGTATCATAAATGGTTTTGTGATTGGATGTTTTGTTCAATGAACGGGTTATTCAGTAAGAGATATCCAATAATAAGGTGTCAAGATTCAATTATACAGACCAGAAAACGGCTGTGTAACAAGATCAAAGTTTTGCTGTCTGTGACCATGACCTTGATATGACCTTGGATCAAAGTCGCGACACACCTTTGTGTCATGAGCAATAATTGTACCAACTATGAATAAGAGCGGTAAATCATACCAAGTTATATGGACCAGACAAGGGCTTCATAACAATATATAAGTTTTGCTGCCTCTGACCTTGATGATATGACCTTGGATCAAAGTCATGACTCACCTTTGAGTCATGAGCAATAATTGTACCAAGTATGAATAAGATCTGTCAATCATACCCAGTTATATCGGACAAGGGCTGTATAACAATATCCAAGTTTTCCTGTATGTGACCTCGACCTTGATGATATGACCTTGGATCAAAGTCGTGACACACCTTTCTGACATGTGCAGTAATTGTGCCAACTATGAATAAGATCTGTCAATCATACCAAGTTATATGGACTGGACAAGGGCTGAATAACACTATAGAAAGTTTTGCTGCCTGTGACCTCGAACTTGATGAAATGACCTTGGATCAAAGTCATGACTCACCTTTGAGTCATGAGCAATAATTGTACTAAGTGTGAATAAGATCTTCTGTCAATCATACCAAGTTATATGGACTGGACAAAAGCGACAGTGAAATTTTGAAGGTTTTTCTGTCACCTTAACACAAGGCCTAAGACCTTGAGCTTGAAGGGCACATACCATATTATAATATGGACTGGACAAGGGCTAGAAATAACAATTTCAAAGTTTTTATGCCTGTGATCTTGACCTTGATATGACATTGGATCAAAGTCATGGCACACCTTTAAGTTGTGAGCAATAATTGTACCAAGTACGAATAAGATTTGTCAATCATTCCAAGTTAGATGGACCAGACAAAGGCTGTGTAACAATATCAAAGTTTTGTTGCCTGTGACCATGACCTTGATGATTTGACCTTGGATCAAAGGTGCGACATAGATTTAAGTCACGTGCAATAATTGTACCAAGCATGAATAAGATCTGTCAATCATGCCAAGTTATATGGACTGGACAAAAGTGACAGTGAAATGTCAAAAGTTTTTCTGTCACCTCAACATAGGGCCTGAGACCTTGACCTTGAGGGGGCACATGCCATATTATAATTCATGACACACAGTCTTTTGATGATAATACAAACTGTTATAAAGTTTTGTCAAAAAATATTCAGTGGTTCTGTTATGGCCCAGACAAACAAAATGTTGACGACGGACAACTTTGCATTAGAAAAGCTTGGCTGACATTTGGTCAGGCAGAGCTAATAAATGAAAGTGTCAATGACACTGTAGCTCAACTTGTCAAGACATGTACATGTATAGTATGTGACACAGCAATGACAAACATCTAGGTAATGACCTGATAACAAATGTACATATAAAGTATTGTAACGGTCTGTACATAAATACTGGCTGTAGCCTGTAACAAATGTATAGGTAAAGTATTGTAAAGGTGGGTGACAGTCATATGCTAAATAGAAAAGAAATCTTTGAGTCCCAGAGTGGGTCTGACTGAACCCCAAAATATTTGTTCTCATAGCACAGTGATAACAAAGGCACCCCCAAAACACACTCATTCCTGTCCCAAGGTGAAAAAAAAGGTACCCAAGAAGTTTCGTGAAGATCAGGTCATAAATACGAGCTGTATAGAAGTTGTGACAAAAAACTGATTGGACGTAATTTCGGTACAAAATGGCCACTGGCAGCCATCTTGAATTTTGGACCGCACTCAGAAACACTCGTTCTCGTCCCAAGGTGATAACAAAGGTACCCAAGAAGTTTCGTGAAGATCGGTTGATAAATACAGCCTCTAGCCCGAGCCGTATTGACATGTGCACTTACAGTGTATAAGTAGCACAAAATAAATCAAAATTCATCTAATCTGCATAATTTCTGCACGAGAAAAAAAACCTGTACAAAATGTGATGTATTCCATTTTACTAAACATTCATACAAAAATTATTCAAATCAGAACTTTCATACAGAAGTTCTGTACAAAAGACTGATTGCACTAATTTTGGTACACATGGTTGCTGGTGGCCATCTTGAATTTTGGACCACACCCAAAAACACTCGTTCTCATCCGACGGTGATAACGAAGGTACCCAAGACGTTTCGTAAAGATCGGTTCATAAATACGGCCTCTAGCCTGAGCCATATAGAAGTTGTGTACAAAAAACTGATTAGACCTAATTTCGGTACGAAATGGCCACTGGCAGCCATCTTGAATTTTGGACTGCACTCAGAAACACTCGTTCTCATCCCAAGGTGATAACAGAGGTACCCAAGAAGTTTCGTGAAGATCGGTTGGTAAATACAGCCTCTAGCCCGAGCCGTATTGACATGTGCACTTACTGTGTGTAAGTAGCTGAAAAAATCAAAGTTCATCTAATTTGCATAATTTCTGCACGAGAAAAAAACCCATATTATATGTGATGTATCCCATGGTACTAAACATTCTCACAAAAAATGATTCAAGTCAGCACTTTCATATGGAAGTTCTGTGCAAAAATCTGATTGCACCTAATTTTGTACAAAATGGCTGCCATCGGCCATCTTGAATTTCGGACCGCACCCAAAAACACTCGTTCTCGTCCCACGGTGATACCAAAGGTACCCAAGAAGTTTCATAAAGATCAGTTTATAAATACGACCTCTAGCCCGAGCCGTATTGGCATTTGCACTTACAGTGCTGAAAGTAACACTAAATACATCAAAGTTAGTCTAATTTGCATAATTTAAGTACGAGAAAAAAACCCGTATTATATGTGATGTATCTCATGGTACTAAACATTCATGCAAAAAATTATTCAAATCAGCGCTTTCATATGGAAGTTCTGTACAAAAAACAGATTTCTGCATCGTCGGTACAAAATGGCGGCTGGCAGCGAACTTGAATTTCGGATCGGACCCCAAAAACACTCGTTCTCGTCCCACAGTCATAACAAAGGTACCCAAGAAGTTTCGTAAAGATCGGTTCATAAGTACGGCCTCTAGCCCGAGCCGTATTGAATTGTTGATGGACAGACGGATGACAGACAACTGGCCATGGCATAAGCTCAAATTTGGCTTCGCCAAAGTTGAGCTAAAAATTGAATAAATAAAAATACTTACTGCACTCAACTTCTTGACTTGGATTTTGTTTTTCCTGGCAACTAATCATTACATCATCTGAAATGTTGTCCTTATTAAGACGAATAAGCAAATCATTAAATGCATCTTGATGTCCAATCTATTTATCAGCAAGTTTATTACACACCCTACTCCTGCAATAAAAAAATTAATTCCATTTGACTTCAGGATGAGTCACTTGCTGAAAAAGACACTAACCTGAATGAATGCAACTACATGTACATATTTAACCCATTACCTAATGTAACGGCCAAAACCGGCCATCGCTATTCATAAAAATCGCCAATTAATTTTCATTATTTTTTCATTTTTTGTCTCAAAAACATAGGTTATGATCCCTCCTTGGAACGAGCTCGTTCCAATGAGGGGTCATAACCTACATTTTTGAGACAAAAAATGAAAATTTTTTTTTTTTTTTGTAAGTGTTGTCTGCTTTCCATGGTAGTTAAAGGGTTAAACTAACCATGTTACATGACATCCTCAGGCAAGGCTTGACCCTTACCCTTAGGCACTTTGGTGTGTTAGAGAAGATGTGCCCTTTTTTAGGATAACAGTGGGTATATTAGGCTTGTTTGATTTCTTGTAAAGGATGTTCAAGAATGCAAAAAATACTATTTTTATAACCCAAATTAAAAACATTTCCAAGGAAAAGAACACCTTTCACCTTTTTTGTAATATTCGGATAACATTCAGCCAATTTGAAAAAGCCTGTATTGGGAAAGTTTGACACAACACAAACGCCAATTTTGACGAGTGTTACTTTCATTTTTCATAATTTCCTCAAAAATATTGTATCTTCAATGTCATAGATAAAATAGGATTAAAAAAACTGCCATAAAATTTTGGATGGGCTACATTCGACTCCCAGCTAAATATATGACTGTAACGTAGCTATAGCTCTTTACCTAATATGACCAGCAAACAAATGTACAAAACAATTTTTTTAATAATAATTTTTTTTCATTTATGCCTCTGAAACACAGCTTATCAAACATCATTGGAATGAACTTGATGAGATCATTCCAATGGAGTTTGCTTTCTCCCCTATTTTCTATGAAAGTTATGCATGTCTCATGTGAGAAAGCCATTTGAGATAGATATCTATCTCACCTGACCAGCTTATTAGCATATTTCATGAGCACAGAATCACCGCACGTTCTTCTGTAAACAAACATGGTGTCATATTTCGGATATATTAGCAGACGAACGTTTGACGAAGAAAACAAATAAAAACACAGACTGCAAAACCAAAGAACACTTGACTCTTTTATTTGAATTTTGGGGTGAATGCCATTATGAGTGGATAAAGTTGCACGAAATTCCCGTCAAAATTTTATGCAAATACATTTCAGAATTTATAATATGACATCATCGGAATGTGACAATGTTCATTTTGCTACAAATCTTTAACCCCTGTCTTGCCGGCGTTGGGATTTCATTTTGTGGTATAGAACTGTGGTATGTATAGAACATTTGTGCTCACTTTCCAATAAGCACATCATTTTTTTTTCAGAAATGGATAACAAAATTGATCGATGCACCTGAATTACTTTTGATAACATCATGGTGTTTTGGTGGGTTGAGAAAAATTATCCCTGATGGGGGTGGGTGTGAAATGGGGAAATCTCACCCTCAGAACAAAATATTTGCTGACCCAAATATCTTGTCCTTGGGTGAGATTTCCCCACCTCATACCCACCCCCATCAGGGATAACAATAATCTTTTGGAGACAAGAATTGAAAATATAATAAAATCTGAATGGCCATTTTTGTATATATCACTGGAGGGATATGGCTGTTCTGTAAAATTAAGGAACAATTGGGATTTTATGAAATATTGAAGCAAACAAAACTGCAAATGTTCAGGGCAAGAATGCTGGGCAATCAGAAGTCAGTTAAATTATCTTATGGCCATTTTCATGTAGATTTACAGAAAATAAAATTTCAGCAATTTGATAACAAGAGCTACACAGAGCATGGGCCACTGCTGCCCCCGATCCATTGGCATGTTCGAAGCAGCCTTAAAGATATTGTGGGACAGAAAAATGTTATACACAGAAAGAGTGAAAAAGGGCCATAACTCTGGGAAAACTTATAGGATGGAGCCTGTTCCTTATGCATATTCGTTCCCCCATGAGCGTCTATCAACAAACCACAGGAGATCCAAATCCAACAGATGACTTTGAAGTTACAATGCAAAACGTTTGTACCGACATACAGACATGTGGAGGGCTTCACTATTCCCTAGATTCAAATCCTCCTTCAGAGGTCGGGGGGAATAATAAATTACATGTATCTGAAACTGGATATCTAACAGGACTATCTCATCATTGGAGAAATCGGATATTAAAATTAACATAACTCTCATAGACAAAATTGAACATATCAAAAATTAAGGTGACCAGAGAAATCTGGAATACTTATTTTACATCCATTCATTGTGCTGATGAAATACATGTACTATGATACGAGAACCATTTCCAACGGTGTCTCACATCACTAAAGTCCAAGTACAAGAAGTTTGGAAAAGTTAAGCTATGAATATGGAAAGCAATTCAATTATTTGTCGAAGGTCTTCTAATGTTGAACAAAAATTTGGTCAACATATTTCTGTTGAGGCAAACGAAATGATCAATCGCCAATTTTCTGCAGACCTGATAGATACTTCGAATATACCAGTATTTGTACAAATCTGGCAGACAAAATGAATTATAGAATTAACGAGATTCTTTTGTACTGTTATGACCCAGAAAAGGATATACAGAGTATACAAATACCTCAATTATCACTTTTCTCTGCAGTCTACTGGTAATGATATCAGTCATCCCATCTTCATTCGCCCCAAGTCCGGACTCCTTTCACCTTCTACCATCCCATCCACTCCATAACTTTCTGGACAAATATCATCTGAAATAAATCAAGTTTCACTTATTAACAACCCTTTCCCTTCTGCAAACTTGCCAGTACAGAAATTAGAGCTGTTTGGTTGGGCAATTTTGTCCCGGTTTCGGTTTCAGAGTCGGGTGAGATAAGAGACGAGTCTTGGTTCCAGTTTTCATTCCTTGTTATTTAAACAAACAAAACTTTACGAAAAACTGAAACTTTAACAAAAAATACAGGGCTTTACAGGGAGTCCATGATGTGGACCTGTGAAGTGATGCTATATGAACAAGCAATATCCTTACTAGTGTGGACCCCACCCCATGATTTTGAATGAATGCTGCATACCAAATATCAGATTTTTAAGATTATTCCTCATATAGGATGAAGCTAAAGCTCAGGTTCCAATAGGAAGCCCAAATATTAATCCTGCAATTTTATTTGAACGAACTTAGATTTGACCTCCCTAACTTCAACGAACTTGAATCTCTTAAGAAAGGTGTACACCATATATCAAATGAACATTGGACATGAAAAGTGAAAAACCTGTCATAACAGTAACTGTTATAATGAACTTAACTGTTAGTTATAAATCAGTTAAATTAACTCTGGAAAACAAAATGAAAGTGTCAATGACACTGCACCTTAACTTGACTGTGTGTTGTGTTTGATGAAAAGGATAATGTACAATGTTTATGAAAGGATTATGAAATAAGACAAGAATTGTGAAAATTGGGTATATGTTAATTTCTATTCCCTGTATGCTGTTTTCAATAAAAATAACCTGAGGTTGAGGGGTGGGTTAATGTGGCCCCCACAGTTAATGAATGTGGCCCTCACAGTTAAATGTATGTCAACCAAAGTTACCAAGTTACTGTGAAATTATTCCAAAACGAGTCATCCTATCAAGTTACAATGAAATCCCTCCATAAATACGGCCTGTAGACTGTTCTGAAGGTTTTCAGGCTTCGGGCCTGTGTAGCGATCACTGTTGAGCAATCGCAACCAAAACGGGACGTCCTCATCTAGACATCATACCGAGTCACCCTACTAAGTTACAATGAAATCTCTCCGAATTAAATATGACCTGCAGATTGTGCTAAAGGTTTTTGGGTTTCGGGATTGGGCAGCCATCACCGTCGACAGATCATGACCAAAAGGGGACATTCCCATCTACACATTATAGAGAGTCATCCTACCAAGTTACCTTGAAATCCCTTCATAAATATAACCTGTAAACTGTGCTAAAGGTGTTTTGGGTTTCGGGTCCCTGCAGCCATGACAGCTGACCAATCGCAACCAAAAAGGGACACTCACATCTAAACATTATATGGAGTCACCCTACCAAGTTACAATGAAATTCCTCCATAAATACGACCTGTAGACTGTGCTAAAGGTTTTCGGGTTTTAGGCTTGGGCAGTCGTCACAGTTGACAGATCGTGACCAAATGGGGAAGTTCTCATCTAGACATCATACGGAGTCATCCCACCAAGTTACAATGAAATACCTCCATACCAAATATGATCTGTAGACTGTGCTAAAAGTTTTTGGGTTTCCGGCTTGGGCAGTCGTCACGGTTGACAGATCATAACCAAAAGGGGACGTTCTCATCTAGATATTATACAGAGTCATCCTACCAAGTTACCATGAAATCCCTTCATAAATACAACCTGCGGTGACGAATGAGAGCAAAATGGAGGCGAGTGGAAAATCGCTCACCTCAAATAAAGTTTGCAAGAGTGAAAAATGTGAGGAGAGTGGTTTTGGATTCATTTTGCAGTTTCCATTGACAAGCGTCCTTCTGAACAAACATATGAATACAACTGAACACGAATGGAAATTTGGATGGTGAAAATATATGTAAACCACCATGTTTTTTCGACGAAATTCAGAAATATTTGAAAGCTCCCATCTAGACATTACATCAAAGCTATGTATGAAATTTGACACAAATCGAATGATAGATGTGGCCTTGAGGGTGTTCCAATGGAATTGTTGACAATTTATATGACAAATCCAAGATGGCCACAAGCAGGCATTTGTTTTCAGTAAAATTTGATAGCTCCAATGTAGACATTACCCCAAAGCCACGTATGAAATTTGAAACTGATCAGGTGAGATATGCTGCCTGTAGGGTGTGCTAAAGGAATTGTGGATAATCAGAGGTATGGACGCATGACGGATCACGACCCATCCCAATAGCTCATACTTGACGTGGTCAAGTTGAGCTAAAAATGACTTCATTGATAAACTAAGGGAAAAACTACCCCAATTCATTTGGTATCATGTGTGACTTTTCTGGTGTTTAGTAAGGAGAATGCTCAACTAAAGTGAACTATGGCAACAAAGATTGGACAAACCATCAAAACTACCATACTGACAATCGTGAAGAAAAGTTGTATGAACTAAGTGATTTGCTTTTGAGTGTGTAAATGCTCATTCTATGTTTTACTTTGCATAATTTGTTTTAAAACTATTGTTCTACTGTAAGTTTCTGGGAAGGCTGACTGTCACTGGCCAATTTTACAACAATAATAGCTTATTTGGACAGTTTTACATAAAGAGTGACAATTGGGGGGTAGGCCTTTGTCAAATGGATAATCTCAAAGTAAAAACAGAACACTATTATGCATGACAAGCATTATTAAGGAGACTGATGCAAGGCATGAAATAAAAGGCATCGCCTCCCATTTTGTGATGCGTTTTCAGTTTCATGTGATGAGATAATGCGGTGGCGGTATGAAAAGTGTGATACAAATTTGGGGGGTATTTTTGAAGATAGTTTAACTTCAAAACATACCTGGTAAGTTACCCTCAAGTATAAACAGTTCCATTTGTACTAGTGCACAGCCAGTCTGTGACCCCCAGCTGTATGCATGAAGTAAACCCGACTAAGTTCAAAGTAATTTGTATCTGGACTCGTCAACTTATGTTTTAAGGGGAGGCTAGTCACTGACTCAATCATTCAATGTCCCTGGTTTTTCATACCGTAACTGCTCTAGAAACAATTTATGCCATACACATGTGCATTTGTGCTATTTAGGTTGGATGTTCCCGAAAGATCTGTAATATAAATACTACACGTGATAGATGAAATTTTAGTTTACGAAATATTAATGAAAGTAATCCCTATCATACATGAACTACATAAATTTACACAGCACACACGAGAAGAATGTTGTCTGAAACAGTGTCAGAAACTTATGTCCTCTTCTGAACGAGAAAGACACAATTAGTATATAACAATCATTTCTCTGTAACATTGTTATTGTTTGGCATGGATTTAGTCATAAGGTTGTGGTTTCTGTTTATTCACACTGTGGTGACTTATCTTTGATCTAAATTAAATGACAGTTAATGCAAGCAATGAGACTGAAAACTTGAAACTCATTTTGAGATAAAAATACGAAGAAAAAAATTGATTTTGGAAGTCTTATCATAAAGATGTGAACAAAATGAAATAAAGGAGTGCCATCAGCATAAGGAAATGTCATTCATCAGCTTCTGTATGGTTCATGGTCCAGATCCATCATGTATTTTGTGTCACACTGATCTAAAATGAAAGTGTCAATGACACTGTAGCTTAACTTGTGTGTTGTGTTTGATGAAAAGGATGATGTTCAATGTTTATGAAAGGATTATGAAATAAGACAAGAATTGTGATAATTGGGAATATGTTCATTTCTGTTCCCTGTATGCTATGTTTTTGATAAGAATAATATGAGGTGTACACTGTACTGAAGAGCTGAGGGGTGGGTTAATATGACCTTACAGTTAATGTATGTGGCCCTCACAGTTAACGTATATCAACAAAAGTTACCAAGTTACAGTGAAATTATTCCAAAACGAGTCATCCTATCAAGTTACATTGAAATCCCTTCATAAATATGGCATGTAGACTGTGCTAAAGGTTTTCGGGCTTCGAGCCCCTGTAGCCGTCAGTTTCCCAATTGCGTCCAAATGGGACGTTCTCATCTAGACATTATATGAAGTCAACCTACCAAGTTACAATGAAATCCCTTCATAAATATGACCTGTAGACTGTGCTAAAGGTTTTTGGGCTTTGGGCTCGGGCAGCCATCATGGTTGAATGATCGCAACCAAAAGGGGACATTCTCATCTGGGCACCACCTGGAGTCATCCTACGAAGTTACAATGAAGTCCCTTCATAAAAATGACTTGTAGACTGTGCTCAAGGTTTTCGGGCTTCTGTAGCCATCACAGTTGACCAATCACGACCAAAAGGGGATGACATCATCTAGGCATTATATGGAGTCAACCTAACAGGTTACAATGAAATCCTTCTATAAATATAACCTTTTGCCTATGCTAAAGGTTTTGGGGCTCGGGCACCCATCAAGGCTGAATGATCACGGCCAAAATGGGACGTTCTCATCTAGACATTATTTAGAGTCATCCTACCAAGTTACAATGAAATCCCCTCATAAATATGACCTGTAGACTGTGCTAAAGGTTTTCGGGCTTCGGGCACCTTTAGCCGTCACAATTGAACAATCATGTCCAAATGGGGACGTTCTCATCTAGACATTATATGAAGTTAACCTACGAAGTTACAATGAAGTCCCTTCATAAATATGACTTGTAGACTGTGCTCAAGGTTTTCGGGCCTCGAGCCCCTGAAGCCGTCACAGTTGACCAATCACGACCAAAAGGAGATGTCATCACCTAGGCATTATATGGAGTCAAACTAACAGGTTACAATGAAACCCTTCCATAAATATGACCTATAGACTATGCAAAAGGTTTTGGGGTTTTAGGCTCGGGCAGCTATCAAGGCTTAACGATCGCGCCCAAAAGGGGACGTTCTCATCTAGACATTGTTTGGAGTCATCCTACCAAGGTACAATGAAATCCCTTCATAAATATCACCTGTAGACTGTGCTAAAGATTTTTGGTCTTCAGGCCCCTGTATTTATTTATTTATTTATTGGGGTTTAAGGTCATATATTTCTGCACTGTGGCTAATCATGACCATGACAGTTTTACGGGCGGAGGAAGCCGGAGTACCCGGAGAGAACCACAGAGCAACTGTCAGCTCCCCAACATACTAACTCCACACCAGCAGGGTTAGCATTGGTTGAAGACAAATGCACCATCGACGTGCAGTACGCCTTAGTCCACGTCACCGTGCCCCCCAGATGGGCAATGGGGGTGAAGTTCAGGCCCCTGTAGCCGTCACAGTTGCCTAGTGGTATCCAAAAGGGGCTGTTATCATCTAGACATTATATGAAGTCAACCTACCAAGTTACAATGAAATCCCTTCATAAATATGACTAGAAGACTGTGCTAAAGGTTTTTGGGCTTCGAGCCCCTGTAGCCGTCACAGTTGCCAAATCACGTCCAAAAGGGGACTTTCTCATCTAGACATTATATGAAGTCAACCCACCAAGTTACAATGAAATTCCTCAATATATATGACCTGTAGACTGTGCTAAAGGTTTTCGGGTTTTGGGCTCCGACAGTCGTCACAGTTGGCAGATCACGCCCAAATGGGGAATTTCTTATCCAGACATCATAAGGAGTTAGCCTACCAAGTTACAATGAAATCCCTCCATATTAAACATGACCTGCAGACTGTGCAAAAAGTTTTTGGGTTTCGGGCTTGGGCAGCCATCACGGTTGACAGATCATGCCCAAAAGGAGACGTTCTCATCTAGGCATTATACAGAGGCATCCTACCAAGTTACAATGAAATCCCTTCATAAATACGACCTGTAGACTGTGCTAATGGTTTTCGGGTTTTGGGATCGGGCTGTCATACTGGTTGACCGATCGCGACCAAAAGGGGGACATTCTCATCTAGACATGACCCCAAACCTGCATATGAAATTTCTTGACGATCAGACAAGAACTGCGGGGTGTAGCCCGTGCTAAAGGAAAATGTGAACAGACTTCTGCATGCACGATGGCAATAGCTTATCTTGACTTTGTCAAGTTAAGCTAAAAATATGTCAACCATCCAAATTAGAACTTAATTATTTTTTTTCTAAACTAAGGATAAAACATTAAAATTTATTGTGTTCAGTGTTGAAGAAATTGGTGAAACATATATCCAGTTTCAATCTGACAATGGTGACAGATTTTTTTTTTACACCTGTCCACAATTTTGTCACCCTTTATGTAAAACTGCCCATTTGCTGACTGAATCCAATTTGGTAGGCAGTCAGGGAAAGGCGTGACCGCAACCATGAAATTTTAACAAGAGGCGCCATGGAGTCTGAGGGGCTCACCTGTCCAAAGTTGTTTAAAGAAGGATTTAATCAACACTTAGGGTTCGTCAACACTGCAGAGGAATGTTCAAAGTTATTTAATTATTTATAACTCTGTTGTCCATGCCAGCTGACCTTTTTTTCTAGTATTGGGATGCTACCACAGAAATAATGCCCAGATTTCCAATAAGGCAAAACTAGGGAGTCCAAATATCAACCTTAACTTGAATCTGAGCCCCCACCCCCTCCGCCCCCAGAATGCTGTATGCCAAGTATCAATAGAGTCTGAATGGTGAATCTGAAGGAGATTTTTCTTAAAAATTATTTGTCATATTACACAAGGTTCAAATTTGGGCCCCCATAGGGAGCCCATATATGAATCCAGGGAATTATATTGAACAAACTTGAATCTGAACATGGCTAGGGTGTTGTATACCAAGCATCAAAACATTCTGAATGGTGGTTCTTTAGATTTCAAAGAATATTCCTCTTTTGCACCAAGTTAAAATTAGGGCTCTTGACTGGTGGTTTGGGAGATGATTTTGAGAATATTACCAATATAGCACTATGTTAAAAAATGCCCCCCACCCTCCCATAACCCTATAAAGATGCTGTATGCCAAATATCAAAAGATTCTGTTTGTATCTCAAGAAGCAGATTTTAAAAGATTATTCCTCATTTTGCACTTAGTTAAAGTTCGGGCTTCAATAGAGAGCCCAAATATTAACCGAGGGACTTGATTTTAACCAACCTTACCCTTACTCCCTAAGGGTGGTGTATACCATGTATCAAAAGCAAAATATTCTAACTGGGGGTTCATGATATTTATTTATTTATTGGTGTTTAAGATCATATACTTATGCACAATGGCTAATCATGACGGTGAGTTTTATGGGTGGAGGAAGCCGGAGTATCCCAGAGAGAACCACCAAGCAACGACGAGCAACAGCTCCCCAACATCGTAACTCCGCACCGCAGCACAGGCAGGGTTAGATTGGTTGAAGACATGCGTATCATCTACGTGCAGTATGCCTTGGTACACAGCGTCATCGTGCCCCCATGTGGACAATCAGGGTTAAGTGCCTTGCCCAAGGACACGATGCAGGAGTCCAAATTATTTGATCAGACGGTCACCCATCCAATGATTAACTGGGCTCGACGTTGCTTAACTTCGGTGATCTGACCAGAACCGGCTACCGCAACACCACTGCACCCCGGGGGGGTTCATGAAAAAAAGATTTTTAAAGAATATTTCCCATATTGCATCAAGTAAGGATTTGGGCTCCAATAGGAAGCCCAAATATTAAGCAAAGGATCTGATTTGAACAAACTTGAATCTGACACCCATAAGAGTGCTGCATAACAGATATCAAAATATTCTGGTGGTTAGTGGTTCTGGGGAAGAAGATTTTTAAAGAGTATTACCCCTGTAAGGATTCTGTATACCATATACATGTATCAAAAGATTCTGACTGGTGGTTCTGGAGAAGAGTTTTAAAGATTATTCAGGGTTCCCCCAGAATATTGAAAACAAAATTCAAGGACTTTCAAGGACCTTTCTGAAGAAAATTCAAGGATATTCAAGGACCGTCTCGAGGCTGAAACGTCCTAAGGCTGAAACGTCCCAATGGCAATACCCCCTGTACAATAAGTAGTCAATTGTACCTCGGTTCACAAGTTGTGAACTGAGGTAAAATTTACTACTTATTGTTTGTCAAGCAAACAGGTGCGCACGTTTTCATCACTGTGGCAACTGTTTCATCTGCTATGAAAGCCCTCATTTCAGTCGCATCTGTATCCACCCATGATCGGGCAAGTGCGAATGGTTTCATGTTTGGGTTTTTTTCAAAGTATTGTTTGGCATATAAATTTGTTTGCGAAGTGCACAGTTCAATAAAATCATTGTCAAAAAATTTACTGAAAATGTCCACCTCACGCTCGTTGCCATCCACAGAAAACTGAATGCATGTGGGCTCGTCAAATGTTTTTAACCATGGGTGGTGGAACGAATCCCTCAAATTCAATGTTTTGTCAACATGAACACACGTGCTTGATTGATCAGCTGATTCGCCGGCATTTACATTTTCTTCCAAATTGCTTTCACACGACTCGAATTCGTCTGACGAGTCTTCATTGATATTTCTTATGGAAGAATATCCAGGAAAACCGTCCTCATCCGAATCAGAATCCTCAATAATGTCATAAAAAGTTGATAAATTATTTTCAATTGATGACACCATTTTCCAAACAAAGTCGAACTGGGACGTTTTGTCCCCCTGTCGGACAAAGTATTGGAACACGTGCGTTACTTTATATGGAAACTCATGACGATTCCGGTGGAAATCAAAAGGTTTTCATTGGTTGTTAAACATAATTCGACCTGGGAAGCCCCCCCCCCCCCCCCCCCCCCCCCCCCCCCCTGTACTAATAAACATGAGCCGACCGAGTGCTAAGAGTTAATTAATGTTAATAACACCTACTTGTTTGGTCCGACTTGTCAACAAATTTATTCGTTCCTTTTCGGACCGCTATTATGCTTGTGATAAATTGGCGATTAAATTCAAGGACATTCAAGGACCTTTTACTGATATACCTCGTTTTCAAGGACTTTCAAGGCCTTGAAAATAGCATTTCAAATTCAAGGACATTCCAGGTTTTCAAGGACCCGCGGCTACCCTGTTATTCCTCGTATTGAACTAAGTTAAAATTCAGGCTCCAAAAGGGAGTCCAAATATTAACCCATGGACTTGGTTTAAGCAAAATTAAATTTAACCTCCCTAAGAATGCTGTACACCAAATATCAAAAGATTCTGACCAGAAGAAGAAAATTTTTAAAGATTATTCCCTATATTGCACGAAGTTAAAAATTGGGTTCCCATAGGGAGCCCAAATATTACCTGAAGAACTTGCTGTGAACAATCTTGACTCTGACCCCTGTAAGGATGCTGTATACCCACTATCAATAGATTCCGAGAGGTGGATCTGAAAAAGATTTTTAAAGATTATTACCCATACTGCCTTAAGTTAAAATTCAGGCTCCCATAGACAGCACAATTATTAGCCGATGGACTTATTTATATTTATTTATTGGTGTTTAAGGTTACATACTTATGCACAATGGCTAATCGTGACCGTTTTAGGGGTGGAGGAAGCCGGAGTACCCGGAGAGAACTGAGCATCAACGAGCAACTGTCAGCTCCCCAACATTCTAACTCTGCTCAAGCAGGGTTACAGAGGTTGAAGACATGTGCACCATCGACGTGCAGTACACCTTAGTACACAGCGTCACCGTGCCCCCATGTAGACAACCAGGATAAAGTACCTTGCCCAAGGACACAGCACGGGTCATTCCGGCCAGGGATCAAACTCGGGACCTCTAGCATAGAAGTCCAACAGTCTACCACTGAGCCACCGCGCCCCCAGCCGATGGACTTGATTTGAACAAACTTGATACTGACCACTGTAATGATTCTGTATACCATATAACTAAAGATTTTGACCAGTGGTTCTGGAGAAAAAGAGTTTTAAAGGTTATTCTTCATATTCGACCAAGTTAAAATTCGGGCTGCAAAAGGGAGCCCAAATATTAGGGACCTGAGCTGAACAAACAAGGATGCTGTTTACCAAACATCAAAAGATTCTGAATGGTGGATCTGAAGGAGATTTTTAAAGATTATTTCCCATATTGCACTTAGTTAAAATTCGGGCTCCCGAAGAGAGCCCCATTATTAACTTATTGTTTTGAGTTGAACAAATTTGAATCCAACCCCTGTAAGGATTCTGCATACCATATATCGAAAGATTCCGACAAGTGTTTCTGGAGAAGAGTTTTAAAGATGAATCCTTACACTGGATTAAGTTAAATATCAGGCTCCAACAGTGAGCGCAAATATTAACCAAGAGATTTGGTTTGAACAAAATGAGATCCAACCTCCCTAAGGATAGTGTACACCAAATATCAAAAGATTCTGACTCGTGGTCGTGGATCTGAAGAAGATGATTTTTAAAGATTACCCCCATACTGCACTCAGTTAAAATTTTGAGACCTCATAGGAAGACCAAATATTAACTACCCGGGTAATAGTGACTTGATCGAACAAACTTGAATCTGACCCCCATAACAATGATGTATACCAAATATTAAAAGATTCTGAATGGTGGTTCTGAAGACGATTTTTAAAGATTATTCTCCATATTACTCTAAGTAAATTCCCCCCCCCCCCCCCCCCCCCCCCGGGAGCCCAAATATTAAGTGACGGACTTACTATGAATAAAAGCAATAGTCTAAAAGGGAGCCCATATATGAACTGCGGGGCTTCATTTGAACAAAAGATTCTAATCAGTGGTTCTGGACAAGAATTTTTTATTAAAGTTTTTGCAAATATGACCCGGAACACCCTGGCATAACCAAATTTTTCAAAGAACATAAGTACATTATGTTGGTGAAAACTATTCTCTGAGTGTTTTGTTGTAATCAACCAATACTGCCATACAAAAGTGACCTGCAGACCAAGAATGTAAATGGTCAGAACCATCCAATGAAACTTCTAGTCTCATAGACCATCCCAGTAGCTTAGTATACTTAACATTAGACCTGCAATGATGCATCATAGTTTCAATTTATCATAATTCTTTCACTCTACAATGAATCACATCATGACACGGTATCATGATGCTCAGGTCATAGGGATTATTAATGGAAGAATCTTGAAAAGGTTGAAAACATAATAAAATACAACGTATCATTTTGATAGGGTTTAATTTGTATTCATATTTGACTAAAGGTGAGATTTTTCTTATTTTGTGCAAATCTGAGGTGAAAAATGTACTGAGGGCAATTTACCATTCTACTAAATATACAGATCTTACAAGATCAGAGCTTTTCTATGTTGTACACGCATCATGATGCACATGATGCACATCGCATCATGAGCAAATAATCACAATGTGTATCGCATCGTGAACATCCAAATCGTTGCAGCCCTATTTAACATTTAACATACAGGTGATCCATGCCACTAACTGGTCCAAACATTTTGGTCTTTCTGGCAGACGTTTTGGGCGAAGTTGCAAGCAGACATTTTGTCCCTTTTCATTGTTTGGCACAACGCAGTCAGAGAGAATCTGTATAACGGTGTACCATGGCATCATTTTCTGAATAAGAAGGTATTTAATTATTCCAATAACACTCCTGTAGAATCTCCACTCTATGGATGATTTCGTGATCAGGGGTCAAAATGTTCAAAAAAATTTACTTGTCACCTGTGACAAGTAAATTTTTTTTTTACGTGTCACTCATTGAAACCAACTTGAACAAATTGACTTTCAACACATTCAGCCCCCTTTGTGCATTCCGCAGGTTTTTCCCAGGTCAATTCAGGGGTTTTCCGTTACAAATTTACCCAGGACTAAACTGTTTGCAGATGACGCTGAACACGTCTTTCAACTGTTGTGTAGTTACCCCAGCATCGCATGACGTGTACGAATTAATATTCAATCAGTACCAATGACGTATCAATTTAGTTTAAAATGAAAACAAGTTTTCCCCAGAAAACACTAGATGATGACGAGTACGCACAGAATCTCCCTAAATATCTATGACGTGTTTGGTTCAAAATAGAAATGAGTTTCCCCCACAAACAAAATGGAAGTGGAATGTAATTACTGTTAACTGTGCCGATTGTTTCGGACTTTTTTCTGCAATCGGAATTGGTATGTTTGGGAATGATTTCAACAGCATAAAAAGTCATGGCAAAAATACACTTGTCGCCCAGGACAAGTGAATTTATTTTTTGGTTGCCGCTGGTAGAAATTACTTGTCGGCAACAAGTAGACAAGCGTTATTTCGACCCCTGGTGATAATACACTCTCCATGTACTGTATTTTCATCGGGCAAGCAACATTTTTAAATTTTTTTATTAGGGTTTAATGACACATTAACAGCCAGGGTCATATCATGTCGGTGACAGTTTTACGGGTGGAGGAAGCCGGAGTACCCGGAGAGAACCACCGAGCAATGACGAGCAGCTGTCAGCTCTCCAACATCGTAACTCTGAACACTGCACCGCGGCACAAGCAGGGTTAGATTGGTTGAAGACATGCGCACCATCGATGTGCAGTACGCTTTAGTACACAACGTCATTGTGCCCACGGCAAGCAACATTGTCTGCCCAACTTATTTCGTAGTTTCTTGCTGAACCTCTGCCGACGAAACCCAAGATCAGACGTCTGGGGTTTTTTTTCGGGGTGGGGTGGGGGGGTGGGCAGGGGGGACACCCCTCAGACGTTACACCCCTCTGTGTGTCTTATATATTAATAATTTACAAATTCATTGAGTACCTTATTTTCATATTTATACCATTTTATTTGTTTTGTACATTGCACTGTCAATACTTTTCATGACTGCGGCTTTAACTCGACAGGGAATGGTCGATTTGCACCATGGTCGATTTGCACCATACCAGGGTCAATTTGCACAACCATCTCTGTCGATTTGCACCACTGTCTTGGTCGATTTGCACCATTTTTTGGTTGATTTAAACCACTGGATAGTCGATTTGCACCATTCAGAAACTCAGTACATGCCTGTTCCAAAACCAGCTTCTTGGAGAAATGGACACGTATCTCTTCAGAGAATCGCTTCAGAACAGACTAGAGCTACGAACACGTTAAGTCTTGTGCGTACCGAAGGGATTTTCTTAGCGATACAACACTTTTTATTCATGTGATTCGAGAGTTGAGTCATAGCTCCCTGATATAAATACAGTTAAAACTAGAAGTCCTGTCATGTACTGTGCGCTTATCGAGGCATAATTGCGCATAGGAATTGCGTGCAATTGCCATATCGAATGGCATCCAAAACACGGCAACGTCTCCTGGTTTCTCATAGCAAACACAGCCAATGTTTCTGCCAATGGACCTCCGGGTTACCCAGAGGTCCATTGGCAGAAACACTGCTTGTGCAGAGGCCATATGCACAGAATTTGATAGCCTTACTATGGTCATAACGCCTAGATTAACGCACAGATCGACATGCTATTTGTGTGCATTTCATGACAGGACTTCTAGTTTTAACTGTACGACCTGTAGACTGTGGTAAAGGTTTCGGGCTCTTGCAGCAGTTATGGTTGACCGATCCTGACCAAAAGGGGACATTCTCATCTCGAGATCGGCGGTTAACCGAAAATTTGGTCCGGTTTCAGTATCAAAACTGTAACAATTACAGAAAACCTGACGTCGCGGTTTTCAATGGAAAACTCTAATCAGGTCTTCACTTCTCAGGAATAAAGAGAGAAACAACCTAAAGTTAATCTTGTTTTCAAACTTCAGAGTCTCAATACCCTTTTTTTCAGAACAGCTGCACCAACTGGTATAATAATTTATGCAAATACATTGTGTCAGGAAATCAGAGGACCAGTATATTACACAGGTGTGTTGCCCTGGAAAGGGAGTCCCTGTGACACAGACCTGCACTAAATACATATTCTTTATGCAAGTGCAATATATTGTTATGTTTGTACAGTGAAAACCAAAAATCTGACTCTTTGAATGAAACCGAAACCGACATGAAATTTGAAAACCGTCCATCTCCATTCTCATCCAGACATTATATGAAGTCATCCTACCATGTTACAATGAAATTCTTTCATAAATAAGACAACCTGCAGACTGCGCTAAGGGTTTTCAGGCTCTCGCAGCCGACACGGTTGACCTATCGCTAGACAAAAGGGGACATTCTCATCTAGACATCATACACAGTCATCCTACCAAGTTAAAATGAAATCCTTTCATAAATATGATCTGTAGACTGTTCTGAAGGTTTTCAGGTTTCGGGCTCTCACAGCTGTCATGGTTGACCAATTTATTTATTAAGGTTTAACGACACTTTAACAGCCAAGGTCATATCGTGTCAGTGAGTTTTAAGGGTGGAGGAAGCCGGTGTATCGGGAGAGAACCCCCGAGCAACGACGAGCAGCTGCCAGCTTCCCAACATCGTAACTCCGCATTGCAGGACAAGCAGGGTTAGATTGGTTGAAGACATGTGCACCATTGACATGCAGTACGGTGTTATCGGTCCCCCATGTGGACAAGGGTTTCACAAAGAACATTTTATTCAAAGGATTTGTCATTATGTCTATCTTGAATGAATGATAAAATCAAAAATAATAATGTGGAGAATATTTGTATACTATCATTTAGAGATGACCAGTAAATTACACCAAGTTTTCTAAACACCTGTCATCAATCACAACTTGACGGTTTTTCTGATAACATATTCAGTCTTCGGAATTTAGAAAAAAATGCGACAGCATTGTTTTGCCGTCGCAAATTGATAAAGCGTCGGCAGATTTTGCCTTACAACAGCATTTTTTCATCCTTCAATTTCACCAATAACTTGAATCAATAGTAGTTAAAGACTGGAGAACCAACATGACACCAATTTATTTTACGAAACCATTCAGTAAGTTTGTTCCAACATGCTGCTAAAAGTAAAATAATTTGCTTCCAATAACATGCTTTTGACACAATTAAATCATCAGTCAGCCCAAGATACATTCACAGATTCGTCTTGGTTGATTCAGTATCACCAGACAGGAGACAATTAGTTGAAATTTCCTGGTGTGAAATCAAAGTGATATGCGAGGTGATGGATGTCATTTTGAACAGATAGATTGCCTTTACATAAAACCTCCAATCAGATCTCAAAAATGAAAGATCACCCAATTCTTCCCAATCAGACTCCACCCTAATGACTGTCAATTTCCAGTCAGATCTCTAGAATGAAAGCTCAGCCAATTCTTCCAAATCACACTTCATTTTGACAATACTGCACACATCACACCCCCAGTTTGCTGATTTCACAAGTATCAATTACTACAGTGTAGACTATGCCATCAATGTCAATGTCATCAATGTCAATTTCACCAGGTTTGCAGAGACTCATGAGTTGTTGAATTCTATTGTCATAGTCTGTCATAGTGAGTGTTTTGCATATCCTGTTTCTTATAATGCAGTGGGAAGGGAGGACTTTGCAAAAATCGACGGCAAAAATGTGTCGACGCATTCTGCACACATGGCGGCAATTGCGGCGGCACTGTCGAATGCCGTCGTAAATTCTGGAGACTGCATATTGTGGCACTTGTTTCCAGTTACATCCCAACATAAAACTACACACAGTATTTATCATTGCCCCAGTTCTCAGTGGAGAAAAACTGCTACAGTATGTGGTAAGTGTATTATCACTAATGGAAATTCCACCCAAGCAATAACTGCAAATTTGTTGCAAAGCATAACAATCACAAGCAAAGTTCCAGCCAAGGGACTTCCATGTTAAACCCAGAGGTCCATTGGCTGGCATATTGCTTGTGGGGTTTTTTTGGGCCATATGTACAAATTTGAAACTGATACTTTGGGTGATTATTCCACTACACAGGTGATTTAGTTAAAATCCACTCTCCACTTACTGTACTATTCAAGCTACCCTGCAGGCATATGATTCATATTTTCATAATAATATATAACAGCGAAGTTGTTCCTCTTACATTGAGTGTGCCAGTCATCAATCATGTGAAGTTTCAAAACATTTGGCCTAGCTTGTAGTTTCAGAAAACATTTTTCAAAATTGACCAACCAGAATCAGAGAATGCCTCTGGCAGCCATGTTTTCAACCGACAGGAATAAAAAGAGGATTGTTTGTAAGGGACCTCCAAAAGACCATTCCTGTCAACTTTGGCTCAGTAGTTCCAGAGAAGAAAATGAAAATGTGATTTCCCATAGGGTTTCTATAGTAACCATAAGCTGCAATTGCAGACATGTTTGTAGAGGACCCCCTCCCCCCCCCCCCCCCCCCCATAGACCAGTCCTGCCAAATTTGGTTCACACTGGCTCAGTTGTTCCAGAGAAGATGAAAATGTGATTTCCCAGTGGGTTTCTATGGTCTATGGTAACTATAAGCTGCAATTGCGGCCATGTTTGCATCGCAATCAACATTAAATGAGGATTGTTGGTAGGGTGGGCATAAGTCATCAATAATGTGAAGTTTCAAAACATTTTGCCTTGTAGTTTCAGAGAAGATTTTTGAAAATCCACCAATCAGAATCAAAGAATGCCTCTGGTGGCCATATTTTTCAAACGACGGGAACAAAAATAGGTTCGTTTGTGGGGGACCTCCCATAGACCATTCCTGACAAAGTTGGTTCACACTGACTCAGCAGTTCCGGAGAAGACGATGAAAATGTGAAAAGTTTATGGACGCCGGACAACCGACGCCAAGTGATAGCAAAAGCTCACATGGCCTTTTAGGCCAGGTGAGCGAAAAAAAAAAAAAGTGTACTTTAGTTAAAACCCAACTTGAATCCCCTTCTTTTCAAAACATTCAGAGAATTTCAAAGAGGGAGGGAATCTAGTATCTACCTGTACCTTCTAGCAACAGGATCAAGTGCCCCCTCCACCCCCCCCCCCCCCCTTTCCCTATGCAGGGGTATATCAACGGGGATACACAGATGGGGAAACTGCCTTAGGGCTTTCTCCCTTTAGGGGGCCAGGGATTTTTGACATTTTAAAGTTTAAATGTGAGAGACCCCAACTTATTTCTTTCCGTCTTCACTGATCGTGGGGCCATAATGCCCATACTACACATCCCCCTCACAGGGCTGTCCTCTCTCACTGCGGCTCTGACTGTATCTCACCATTAACAGAATTGATAGTTTCTTCCCGAGTAAGATATGAAGAAAATTGTACATATAACCAATGTTTTTGCACAGTAAAACACCAAATTGAGCAAATAAACCACCATAACATACCCAAAATGGAGTCACCTTCAAGATGTTGGAATGGGGTTTTAACTTTTGGTTTTCCCCAAGAAAATTTTGAAATTTTCTGTTAAATGGAGCCTCTGGCAGATTTAGGATAAAAATTTACTTTATTTTTGCCCGGTGAAAATGACATTTTTGGACAGCAAGAACCAACTTTGCGAGTTCACAAGTGGGAAGGGAATCCAGTGAGCAAGAGTGATACCTTTTGACTGCACAATTCATGACATGATAACTTCATCTTCATTCAAGGAGATTTCCCCAATAAGTACACAATATAGGAGGCAGCTTCCCGTTGGGGGAGAACCCTGACACTGGTAGTGAATGGTGGCTAACACAGGCCTGGCATTCTGAAAAATGCAGGAGGGCAAAAAATCGCTCTCCTCAATCAGCTTAGGAGAGCAATTAGCTTTACACAGCATTTTAAGTATCCAGCTGAACGAACTCATTGAAACTGAAACCAACAGACTACATCAGTGATTTTATTAACTTTACTAAGGTAAAGCGAAATCTCTTAGACATCTACATGTCTCACTCAACAACCGAACACACACTTGACAAGACCTGTGTGTGTACCCAGACCTGTTGTCCAAGAAAGTCATATGCCTACCACTACCACCTTCAACCCCCCAAGGGGGGTTGCAGGTGATAGTGGTAGGCGTATGACTTTCTTGGACAACAGGTCTGCTTGAATGTACAGTCACATCCTGGTGCAAGTGCTTCAAGTGACAGGATAGTAGTAATGGTAGTATATTATAGTGTCAATATTCCTTGAATAATTACCCCTCAAACTGTGATGTCAGTTGTTGAATTTAGAACTGACAGAGAAAAAAATATTGCTGTGACCCATTTTGCTTCAAATGATTGCAACTGTGTTTGGGTATGGTTGCAGCCATTACCTTTTACCACTAAACCACTTTCAAAATGAAATTACGTGATGTTATGTGACTTCGAAGTTAAATTACATTTTTGCTTTGCAACAAAAATTTAATGTGAGCATAATACATGTAATCTCAATCATCCCAGACCAAAATATTTAGGAGGGCAATTTTTCGCTCTCCTTAATTCTTTCAGGAGGGCAGTAAGGAGAGCTAAAAAATCGCTCTCCTGAAATTGCCAAGCCTGCTAACATATGTGTTATACGAGTTTGCAATCATGTCAGTAATACCTTTGGGGGCAGGATCAGACCTGGCCCAAGAGCCCGAGTCCTGGGGGTCACTATCCTCCCCACCCTATTCAGTGGTGACATCAGAACCCTATTCAGTGGTGACGTCAGACTTTCCTTGACATGGGAGCTTGTGCTCCGCAGCGAAGGGGCTAGGGCATTCTCCTGAGGAGAAAGTTTCCCTGATGAGGAGGGATAATCCCTGAAGCTGGGACTGCAGTCCACCTCATACCCCTTCCAGCACCACCTGACCCTATCCCGATCCCAGGTAATGAATGCTGACTAATACATGTATAGTAATTTCAGGCCTGCAGAAATTGGGCGAACGATTGTTTCGTTCGCCTAAAAGTTGCCCTAATTTTTTTATGGCGAGCCGTTTCCCGTTCGCCACAATTTTCAGCTGTGTTTCCAACGTATCCGAGTGAAGACAAAACTTGAAAGAAGGTCAGCTTCTAATACATTGAGAACAGTCAACACTATTTTAATTACTTAATTATTTGAGATAATATAGTTGTACAATGTGTGTGGAAATCCTCAGCAAATGTATGAGATCATGTGTGACATATTTACTATTGATAGAACTTACTACTTGTATAAGTAATTAATAACTGTAGTGACTGCGCTTTCATCGTTTTATTTTTGTTGCAACTTCCCTTGACCTTCAAGTTCTCCATATGATCACACATGACGATCAAGATTCTTCTCAAGTAGTGGGCCAAACTAATTCAAATTGATAACATTATCAAAATAAAACGGTGCAGGTGAGGATTTCCGGTTGTTGAAGCCGTGTTTTAAATAATTTAAAAGAATAATTACTTCCAGCTGAAAAGAATAAACTTTCATGCTGCACTCAGTCACAGTCCTCGAATTTTCAAGTTATTAAATGGTACAGTATCAGTCATGAGGAAATTGTCTTGTGGTGGCATTTCAGGTCTGTAAACAAACTGAAGAGCAGAGCAACTGACTGAAGTTAAGATGTGTACACCGATGCGAACTTAAATCAAACTTTCTTTTTTAAAATTTTTGATAAAAATAGCCAAACGCGAGTGATTTCAGGTACAAGGTTAACTTGGATGGAAAGCTGACCTATTTACAGTGCCTAATCATGTAGCCTCTGTAGGGTTACCTTAATTTAAAAGGGTTACCTTAAAAAAATTAGGGTAACCCAGAAATAGGTTGCCTTAATTTTCAATTTGTGTAGACCTGATAGTAATACAAGCTTGCAGTTATTGCAGTGATATCTGACTGTCGGCTGAAACCTTCCCATCCACTTTTGGCAATTGCTCAAGGGGGGTGGGGGTTGTGCTGAGCTCAGGTATGACCCAAGTGTCCAGGGTATTGGCGAAGGCCTCCCAATGATAAACCAAGGGCGCAGAACTTTGGGGGCAGACTCAGGTCAGACCCATGTGCCCAAGGTCCTGAACTCCCGGGCCATGCCCAAGCCTTCCAAAATTCCGGGAATGGGATTACTATCCCAGTAACAAAAAGATTCAATCTCGGCAAGATTTGATTGCAGGAGGATTCGACCTGGGAAGATTCGATTTTCACTAAAGAACAACACATTCACAGTGATTCAACATATTTATTTTTCAATTCAGTATTATTCTTAATTTTCATTTCAAGCAACAAGCATCATTTATTAAATGAAAAATAACAATTACATCAGATTACATGACTCAATACAGTCACAGTTTTTCAACATATTAAAATAACAATGGATTGTTACTACATGGTGAAGAAACGCGGTAGGTGAGCAGATAGAGCTGCAAGCCGATAGATCCTCAGTTTGAATCCCACCTGCAACAACCACGTTGTGTCCTTGGGCAAGACACTTCATTCCCATTCCCCATGTGGGGGCACGGTGGCATTGTGTACTACACGTCAATGGTGCACCTGTCTTCAACCAATACTTACCCTGCTTGTGTGGAGTTGGTATGCTGGGGAGTTATTGATGATTAGCTATTGTGGAGAAATATGTTACATTAAAACACCAGTAAATAAATACTACATGGTGAACAGTAGTTCAGCGATCAGATAAGTTGAAGACTGGTGCACCATCAACGTGCAGTATGCCTTAGTACACGCCACAGTGCCCCCAAGGGGGTAGCCACAACATTCAGATCGCTGAACTAGGTGAACAGTGGGTATGGGTGTGGGGATTCAATTTAATACAAGTCATGTGGAGGCTCTGCAATAGGTTCAGGGGAAATTTTAAGGTGCTAATAAATAATAGAATTTTGTTTACTTTTAAATCCCACCCACCCCCCCCCTCCCTTCTGATATTCCTTAAATTCTAATTAAATTTACACAAATTATACATCAAAATGAAATTTGAGATGTATAGAACACAAAACACTTGTGTAATCAACTCACTAAGTTGACAGCAGGCACCACTGGTTCCTGGAAGTCTGCTACCGTATTCATACCAGAACTGATAATACAATATTTCCCTGAGAACAAATTGTGGCCAAATGTGCTTCACATATCCAAGAACAAAGCTAGGGCATCAAAATTCTTCAAAACACAGCGACGGAGCTGCATGGGGGTAAATTCCAAAACTGACGGCTTTGTTTACATTGGAAATTACTTTCGATTTCCGGTCAACGTCATCGGACGGAAAAAGCATCGAATAACGGTCTAAAGGTAAATAATGAGAAATATAGCCTTAATACAGAATACTATTATTATATAGCGACTGCACTGTTGCCATACTCTGTGCAAGCTATCAGTATCATGACACCTGTTGAAATTTCTTAGAATTACGATTTTGTTTTTCGATGGAAATGTGTGGCATCAAGTGATTTGAACATGGAATCCATCTTCAATAAAAAAATGCCGACTGCAATTGTCCTTTCCCCGAATACAGTCTTATCGATGCATCCCAAAGTGGTTTGAATGCCTAGCTTTGTTCTTGGATATGTGAAGCATATTTGGTCATAAATTGTTTTCAGGAAATATAATTTCATTATCAGTTCTGGTACGGATATGGTAGTTGACTTCCAGGAACTAGTGGTGCCTGCTGTCAACTCTATGAGTTGATTTCATATATTTTTCGTGTTCTATACCTCCCAACCTTCATTTTGATATATAATTTGTGTATTTAATTTGAATTGAAGGAATATCAGAGGTGGGAATTTCAAAATAAACAAAATCCTTTTACTTATCTAGCACCTTAAGCCACAAATGATCGACACGGAAATATGGAATTTTTTTCACATTCTTGGGAGTAAAACAGTCTACTCGGCAGTATCGAGTCACTTTTTTTAAATTTTCTGCCATCTTCATCTTTAAATCAAACATCGATGTGTTTGTCTTGAGAATGTATCATGTAGAACTAGGTACTGCTTACCGCGACTGCACTAGGAATGAAAGTGTCAATGACACTGTAGCTTAACTTGTGTGTTGTGTTTGAAGAAAAGGATAATGTTCAATGTTTATGAAAGGATTATGAAATGAAAGTGTCAATGACACTGTAGCTCAACTTGACAAACTTGAACTTGGTAAGTTATAAATGAAATGGCAAAATTGAAGATCATTGGTACCAATGTCATTTTTTTTGCCAGTGGCAACATTTTTTGACAGAAACCGAAGAAAATCGATAGCTCCCATCTAGAGGCCTCCCCAAACAAGCATGCCAGGTTTCAAAGCAATCCGATCGTAAATGTGCCCTGTAGGGTGTACAAAAGGGAAATATTGTGGTCTGACTAGACTAAATTCTAAGAACGTTGGCCGTGGCAACATTTTTTGACGGAAATGGAAGAAAATCGATAGCTCCCATCTAGAGGTCACCGTAAATAAGCATACCGGGTTTCAAAGCAATCTAATCATAAGTGTGCCCTGTAGGGTGAGCAAAGGGAAATATTGTGGTCTGACTAAACTAAGTTCTAAGAATGTTGGCTGCGGCAACACTAGAGGTCACCCCAAACAAGCATGCCAGGTTTCAAAGCAATCCGATCATAAATGTGCCCTGCAGGGTGTGCCAAAGGGAAATATTGAGTCTTCTGACTAAACTAAGTTCTAAGAACGTTGGCCGCGGCAACATTTTTTGACGGAAATTGAAGAAAATCGATAGCTCCCATCTAGAGGTCTCCCCAAACAAGCATACCGGGTTTCAAAGCAATCAAATCATAAATGTGCCCTGTAGGGTGTGCCAAAGGGAAATATTGTGGTCTGACTAAACTGAGTTCTAAAAACGTTGGCCGCGGCAACATTTTTTGATGGAAATTGAAGAAAATTGATAGCTCCCATCTAGAGGTCACCCCAAACAAGCATGCCAGGTTTCAAAGCAATCCGATCATAAATGTACCCTGTAGGGTGTGCCAAAGGGAAATATTGAGTCTTCTGACTAAACTAAGTTCTAAGAACGTTGGCCGCGGCAACATTTTTTGACAGAAATTGAAGAAAATCGATAGCTCCCATCTAGAGGTCTCCCCAAACAAGCATACCAGGTTTCAAAGCAATTAAATCATAAATGTGCCCTGTAGGGTGTGCCAAAGGAAAATATTGTGGTCTGACTAAACTGAGTTCTAAAAACGTTGGTTGCGGCAACATTTTTTGACGGAAATTGAAGAAAATTGATAGCTCCCATCTAGAGGTCACCCCAAACAAGCATTCCAGGTTTCAAAGCAATCTGATCATAAATGTACCCTGTAGGGTGTGCCAAAGGGAAATATTGAGTCTTCTGACTAAACTAAGTTCTAAGAACATTGGCCGCGGCAACATTTTTTGACAGAAATTGAAGAAAATCGATAGCTCCCATCTAGAGGTCTCCCCAAACAAGCATACCAGGTTTCAAAGTAATCCGATCATAAATGGGCCCTGTAGGGTGTGCCAAAGGGAAATATTGAGGTCTGACTAAACTAAGTTCTACGAACGTTGGCCGTGGCAACATTTTTTGCCGGAAATTGAAGAAAATCGATAGCTTCCATCTAGAGGACACCCTAAACAAGTATACCAGGTTTCAAAGCAATCAAATCATAAATGTGCCCTGTAGGGTGTGCCAAAGGGAAATATTGTGGTTTGACTAAACTAAGTTCTAAGAACGTTGGCCACAGCAACATTTTTTGACGGAAATTGAAGAAAATCGATAGCTCCCATCTAGAGATCACCCCAAACAAGCATACCAGGTTTCAAAGTGATCTGATCATAAATGCGACCTGTGAGGTGTGCCAAAGGAAATTGTGGACGTACTAACGTACGTATGTACGCCGACGGACGAGAAGTGATGGCAATAGCTCAGCTTGACTTTATCAAGTTGAGCTAATAAGACAAGAATTGTGATAACTGGGAATATGTTCATTTCTGTTCCCTGTGTGCTATGTTTATGATAAAAATAATATGAGGTGAACACTGTACTAAAGAGCTGAGGGGTGGGTTAATATGACCTCACAGTTAATGTATGTGGCCCTCGCAGTTACTGTATATCAACAAAAGTTACCAAGTTACAGTGAAATTATTCCAAAACGAGTCATCCTATCAAGTTACATTAAAATCCCCTCATAAATATGGCCTGCAGACTGTGCTAAAGGTTTTCGGGCTTCGGGCCCCTGTAGCCGTCAGTTTCCCAATTGCGTCCAAAGGGGACGTTCTCATCTAGACATTATATGAAGTCATTCTACCAAGTTACAATGAAATCCCTTAATAAATATGACCTGTAGACTGTGCTAAAGGTTTTTGGGCTTTGGGCTCTGGCAGCCATCATGGTTGAATGATCGCAACCAAAAGGGGACATTCTCATCTGGACACTATTTGGAGTCATCCTACCAAGCTACAATGAAATCCCTTCATAATTATGACCTGTAGACTGTTCTAAAGGTTTTCGGGCTTCGGGCACCTTTAGCCGTCACAATTGCCCAATCATGTCCAAATGGAGATGTTCTCATCTAGACATTATATGAAGTTAACCTACCAAGTTACAATGAAATCCCTTCATAAATATGACCTGTAGACTGTGCTAAAGGTTTTCGGGCTTCGGGCTCGGGCAGCCATCATGGTTGAATGATCGCAACAAAAGGGGACAATCTCATTTCTGCATCATCTGTAGTGATCCTGCGAAGTTACAATGAAATCCCTTCATAAATATGACCTGTAGACTGTGCTCAAGGTTTTCGGGCTTCGGGCACCTGTAGCCATCACAGTTGACCAATCACGACCAAAAGGGGATGTCATCATCTAGGCATTATATGAAGTCAACCTAACAGGTTACAATGAAATCCTTCTATAAATATAACTTTTTGCCTATGCTAAAGGTTTTTGGGCTCGGGCACCCATCAAGACTGAATGATCACGGCCAAAATGGGCCGTTCTCATCTAGACATTATTTGGAGTCATCCTACCAAGTTACAATGAAATCCCTTCATAAATATGACCTGTAGACAGTGCAAAAGGTTTTCGGGCTTCGGGCACCTTTAGCCGTCAAAGTTGCCCAATCATGTCCAAAAGGGGACGTTCTCATCTAGACATTATATGAAGTCAACCTACCAAGTTACAATGAAATCCCTTCATAAATATGACCTGTAGACTGTGCTTAAGGTTTTCGGGCTTCGGGCTCGGGCAGCCATCATGGTTGAATGATCACAACCAAAGGGGACAATCTCATCTGGGCATCATCTGGAGCGATCCTGCAAAGTTACAATGAAATCCCTTCATAAATATAACCTGTAGACTGTGCTCAAGGTTTTCGGGCTTCGGGCACCTGAAGCCATCACAGTTGACCAATCACGACCAAAAGGGGATGTCATCATCTAGGCATTATATGGAGTCAACCTTACAGGTTACAATGAAATCCTTCTATAAATATAACCTTTTGCCTATGCTAAAGGTTTTTGGGCTCGGGCACCCATCAAGGCTGAATGATCATGGCCAAAATGGGACGTTCTCATCTAGACATTATTTGGAGTCATCCTACCAAGTTACAATGAAATCCCCTCATAAATATGACCTGTAGACTGCGCTAAAGGTTTTCGGGCTTCGGGCACCTTTAGCCGCCACAGTAGCCCAATCATGTCCAAAAGGGGACGTTCTCATCTAGACATTATTTGAAGTTAACCTACCAAGTTACAATGAAATCCCTTCATAAATATGACCTGTAGACTGTGCTAAAGGTTTTTGGGCTTCGGGCTCGGGCAGCCATCATGGGTGAATGATCGCAACCATAGGGGACAATCTCATCTGGGCATCATCTGGAGTGATCCTGCGATGTTACAATGAAATCCCTTCATAAATATGACATGTAGACTGTGCTCAAGGTTTTCGGGCTTCGGGCACTAGTAGCCATCACAACTGACCAATCACGACCAAAAGGGGATGTCATCATCTAGGCATTACATGGAGTCAACCTAACAGGTTACAATGAAATCCTTCCATAAATATGACCTTTTGCCTATGCTAAAGGTTTTTGGGCTCGGGCACCCATCAAGGCTGCATGATCGCGATCAAAATGGGACGTTCTCATCTAGACATTATTTGGAGTCATCCTACCAAGTTACAATGAAATCCCTTCATAAATATGACCTCTAGACTGTGCTAAAGGTTTTCAGGCTTTGGGCCCCTGTAGCCGTCACAGTTGCCCAATCACGTCCAAAAGGTGACTTTCTCATCTAGACATTGTATGAAGTCAACCCACCAAGTTACAATGAAATTCCTCAATAAATATGACCTGTAGACTGTGATAAAGGTTTTTAGGTTTTGGGCTCGGACAGTCGTCACGGTTGGCAGATCATGCCCAAATGGGGAAATTCTCATCTAGACATCATAAGGAGTCATCCTACCAAGATACAATGAAATCTCTCCACATTAAACATGACCTGCAGACTGTGCTAAAAGTTTTTGGGTTTCGGGATTGGGCAGCCATCACGGTTGATAGATCATGCCCAAAATGGGACGTTCTCATCTAGGCATTATACAGAGGCATCCTACCAAGTTACAATGAAATCCCTTCATAAATACAACCTGTAGACTGTGCTAATGGTTTTGGGGTTTTGGGCTCGGGCAGCCATACCGGTTACCCGATCACGACCAAAAGGGGACGTTCTCATCTAGACATGACCCCAAACCTGCATATGAAATTTTGTGACGATCAGACAAGAACTGCGGGGTGTAGCCCGTGCTAAAGGAAAATGTGAACAGACGTCACAGACTCACAGACTAACAGACTTCCGCACGCGTGATGGCAATAGCTTATCTTGACTATGTCAAGTTAAGCTAAAAATAACGCTTACGTGTCCGTGTACGAAATCATTTTATCAGTCGAATAATAGCGGCAGTAAAGAGCCATGGCAGGTAGTAAAGAATCATACATTTTGCGCCAGTTCAAATGCGTGTTGTATCACTAAATTGGGTAATTTGTGGTTGTCAAACTCTCTAAGACACATTTCTGTTAGAACAGATACAAATTAGAATTAGAATAGTGATTATTATACATTCCCAACGATCTGTCAAGTTAGACCTGAACCGAGAGTAAACGGGTGCCGCCATTTGCAATCGTGTTAAAAAAGACTTACCTTCGCCCAAAGCTGGCTGGAAATTCACAAAGCATACTGGCATAAATTCATGATTATCATGTTCTTGTTTTTTCCTTTCACAGTAGACTGAGCCATTGGGTGTTCAATGTCGACTTTGCGAATACGAAGAGGCAGAGTGGCCAATCGGGCGACCAGGATGTTTCCCGATGGGCCGGTGGCCCAAATAAATGACTGATACACATCAAGATTTTCTGACCGGTAAATTTTGAGGAGCTGACAGCTGCTCGACTGCTCGTCGATGCTCCGTGGTTCTCTTCGGCTTCCTCCACCCGTAAAACTGTCACGATTAGCCATTGTGCATACATATGTGACCTTAAAAACCAATAAATAAATAAACGTCTCACGTTTTGAACGTTATTTATATACCAGGCATATTGACTGATTAAAAGGTAGTAAAGCATGTGAAAGGCAGTGGTGGAAATTTCTGAAAGGGGGGGGGGGGGGGGGGGGGGGGGAATCAGAGGTTGATGTGCAACAGGCATATCTGGAAGGGCGAGGCCGAGTGGCAGAAGGTTGTCTATCACCAGCTTTTGTAATACCTCTTACCATCTTAGGTCTAAGAGGACAAGGGCTCTATACATGGTATGGATATCATACAGAGACTATAGGGTGTGACCCTGCCACTGATGGAGTGTCCAAGGGCCTCTCTCTGTGGTGAAGTGATGTATATTTTGTTGGAAAGTAAGATCCAGTAGGTGGTAATTCTTTGAATGCCCCAAAAATATGATTTGTAATGTTGGGAATAATAAAACAAACAACATACTTCAATAAATGAGATATGTATTAAATAGAAAGCATTCAAAGCAAACAGCTTCTCATAGAGAGATTATGATCAATGATGATGATGATGATGATGAGATTATGATGATGATGATAATGATGATGATGACGATTTTGATGGTGATGGTGATTAGTTGACGATTTGATGTCGATGCTATGATGATGATGAGTTGATGGTGTGATGATGATGATGGTGATGAGTTGAGTTGATGAGTTGAGTTGTTGAGTTGATGAGTTGAGTTGTTGAGTTGATGGATGCAGTACCAGCTGAAATAAGTTGTAGGGTTTAGCTTTGTTTTCCCCGTAGGAACGACGGGAAGTGGAGTAGTACCTGCTCCCTGTGGTAAACAAGTCCTGCTTTACTGGTAAAATAGGATCCGGTAACCAATGCATGTGGTAGAAGTCCTCTGATGTTGGCAATGGGTACAAATGATTGGCAAGTCTTGCATTTATACTTGTAACCGTTGTATTGTCACGATACAGTCTTAGATGTTGATTTGAGACTAAGCACCAATAAATAAATAATATTTACCTTTGATGATAATTCCAAGGCTTGACATATTTCTTGGGAAGGGCTTCCCAGGAAATGATGTCAAGTGTTGGAATTATCAACACATGGGAAAAAGAACGAAAGTGTCAATGACATTGCAGCTCAAATTGTTCAAGAAGGGTCTGAACTAAATAGAAAGATCCAGTAATGGCAATGCCAGTCATTTACTCATGTTTCTGAAGAAGATCAGGGAGGGGTGAGGCCAGTATGCTGTACTGATGGAATTGTTGACAATTTATATGCCAAATCCAAGATGGCCACTGACGGCCTAGCTAGATTTCTAGCCTCGAACGAGCTTATTTTATGATTTTGATATTTTATGTGCTCGTTCTCAGCTAGAAATTTAAAGGCGATTTTTCAATCGGACGTTCGTAACGGTTTTTCGGTACAAACGGTTTGGGTGTATAAAAATGACTGAATTACCTTCTTTCACAAGCTTATTCCAGTTTGCAGTTCAAGTTGGACACCTCTTAACTGGTAGAGTGCTGAATTATTTTGGGTCATCAAAATTTGTTCACATATGTTTGCACTGTTACAATTTATGGGAGAGTGCCAATAGGCACTCTCCCATAAATTGTAACAAGGCACATACAAACAGACTAAATAATTTCACTTCAAAGGTGGTATGAACAACATCCACAAAATATGAAGCCTTTAAGTGCTGGTACTGACACTTCAGAGTAAAGCCCAAACATGGGCTTCCAGCACTCTACCAGTTAAACAATTCTGCACAAAAATATTGCCCAGCTCGATGTTTGTTATTCCAAAAATGTTCGATATTCGACATTGCCCTAGCAAAATTCAAGAAGATTTCCTAATTTCACACTGGGATTTACCATCACACCGTGACGTCACAGTCAAATCCTAAACTTGTCAAAAACATGGCGGCAGTGCCTGGGTAGCATTTGCGGATCTCTGTCAAAGAGGAGTGAAAAGGAGTGAAAATTATGATTTGCGTCTAGTTATGAGTGGTTATTTTCTTCCGTTATCTTTCATAATTCATAATCCAAATGGAACTAATCTGAGGCCGTGCTTGATATCAAATATTTGACATTCGTATGTGGATGTTTGGAACTACAGCAAACTATTTGAAGATGGATTATTCAGTGGATTATTCATTGGAGAGTTGTTGCTTAGTAGAAAGATATCGTTGAATCATAGTTCAGGGTAGTGAGTGCTGTTATTAATTGTATTCTTGAAAGAAAATTGATAGTTGATATTTGCCCGGGTATGTGAATTTATGTGTCAAATATATATCACAATTCTTGGGTAAATTACATCCAGGTAAAAGTTGTTAATACAAGCATCGTACTGTAACCTGCAATTTCTTCTGTCCCTACCTGTACAAATCATGAATGTCAATACTACCTGAGCTTAGCTGATTGGATCGAATCTTTGATTGACTCTGATTGATTTTCTTTGACTGTCGTCCACACCTTACTCTACTTCACACTTTTATATTACAGAGAACTTATACCTAAGCATACTTAAGACTATCTTGAGTTCATGTCAGTATCGCAGTTCCAACACCAAGTATTATTCCTGAACTCCTTATGCTTGAGTGTGTCATGCAGTAATCAAATATCAGATAAATTACACCCTTTTTGTTTTAATGGGAAGAAAAAAAAATAAGCCAAGCAAACATCGTCGTAGTTCAGATGATATTGCCCCAGTGACTCCGAAAACGAAAAAGGTGAAACCAAAATCAAATAGTGAATGTTCACCAGACTTGGTCAGTTCCTTGTCTTCAATGGAAGATAACACAAACTCTGACATTCAAACAAAATCAAAACCAGAAAGCGCTGGTGTCGCATCGAAATCTATTATGGCATCTCAAATGACTCCAAAAGCCCTATCGTCTGCTCCAGTCGCTCCGGATCCAGTAGCTGACTTCTTAAAAGTATTAGGACACCCCGCGGTCCAAGATGTGTTGGAGGGCATTATCAATAAAGCAGTTACCAAAGCCGTAAACGAACGATTTGTCGCAATTGAATCAAGAATGAATGAACTTGAAAAAACAATTATAGAAAGAGACATAACTATTTCTAAATTGTTTAGTGAGTTGGAAGATCTACAACAGTACGGCCGTCGTACAAATCTCAGACTTTCAGGTGTTCCCGAGATCGAAAAAGAAAATACTGACACAATTGTCATGGAAGTTTCAAAAGCCATAGGTGTCCCACTTGAACTTAATGACATTTCCAGAAGTCACCGCCTTGGTCCGAAACGGGATTCCGCTAATCACCGCCCTATTATTTTTAGATTAAATAGTTACAGAACCCGTGATAAACTATTTAAAACAAAGTCCAAACTTAAGAATCTTGACTGCTCGAAGCTTTCCTGCTACCGTGCCCTACCACCAAACTCAAAACTTTACCTGAATGAAGACCTTACAAAACTACGTGCTCAAATTGCTGGAAGAGCTCGCATGCTTTTAAGAGATTCTAAAATACTAGGAACTTGGACGGCCGATGGTATTATTTTTGTGAAGCTTAAGAATGACTCAGTACACCGTTTGACAAAACTCGGCGAAATTGCAGAATTGGAGGATAGACTTCAAGGCCGCCCAGTGCATTAATCATGTACCTAAAATGTTCTTTATGCACAACATTCAACAACGATACCCATAACGCCAGCCAAATTTTACTTATCGGCCTTATACTGACCACATGTTTTCTTTCAGTTGCTCGTGTATAATGAGTTCGTCCTGACATCTGTCCATGAAGTTTGCGCCCATATGAACGACTAAGTAATACCTCTGTTACTTGGAAAGTGCTACTGGCCCAATGCTAGACTCCACATAAAATCTTTGTTCTAGTTTACGTTATTTCACCATGTAACATACTGTAAGAAGCCCAAACTGCGTTCTGCACTTTAGAGTCCCAAGACCACACACAGCGCCCCAACCACCTCATTTAATTTAAACCGACCGAGCTCATTTCTTCGCCACGGGAATTAGGCTAAGTGTTAAATCCTGATCCTCATTCCCGTGATAGAATTGTAACGGAACTAAGATCTCGTTTTGGGTAACCGAAAATGGCCTGTCTTGAACATCAGAAACCAAGGTCCCCATATTAGCTCTGTACCAAACCGAAACATGAGCCCTGTTTTCTCCTCGATATTTGTATGGTTTCAGCTAATTAGAGAGTGCATGTGAGGACTATCATAAGTGGTTGTACCTGTACAAATGTTGAGTGGACAAACTGTTTATAACGAAATAGTGTAAACTACAGAAAAAAAAACAAGGAAAAAACAAGTGACTATAAGTGCCCCGACTCCATTAAAATTCCAGTATCTATTACCCGTGGACCTCCGATTGGTGCTAGTTGAGGTTTTGTTTTTTTTTTTGTTTTTTTTCAGACTAAGGGTTAAATTTAGCCTTGAACGATACACAACCAGACTACACCGTGAGCCAGGCTTTCACCTTTTCAGGCCCTTCCCCTGTATAAGTTTTGGGTGCAGCTCGGCGAGCTTTCAATGTTAGACATGTAAGTCGTCAGCCCTTACAGTCACCAAAGTCCAATGAAAAATAAAACAGCATAAAACGTTGACTTTTTGGTACTACCTAAAGCCGTCCTACTATAAGCTCGTATAACTAAAAACGGCACAAAAGCCCCATACGCATATAGGCTCTAGCCACGTTGCATATATAACGTGTAAATGAATTGCACCGAACCTGTGATAGGTCTCAAACTGGTATACATTTTTATTCAACCAAACATAAACTCCCTACTCTACTGTACCACCCTCCCACGAGAAGGGGGCCCAGAGGCCAGTGGGAATTCGAGCCTGTTCAACCATTACTATTGAACTACCAGCTGATCTATCGGAATGTTTCTGTTTTCTCTTCCCACTTTGTGCTAGCTCACTCATTGGATAAACCTGCTTTGCAAATGCCCCCCCTCTCCCCCCCCCCCCCCCCCCCCCCCCCCCCCCCCGCACAAAATGAATAATAATCTTTGCATGTATTTAGATAAACGTCTCTTTTTTATAATTTGTATTTCATATACTCCGGTAACGAAATTCTAAGACCTAAGGACACAGATCTACCCCTACCGCCGGGCGTAAGTATATAGAACCACTCCTATTCTTAAGCAAAATGCGTAATTTCACATCTGACAGAAAATCATGTACCACATAATAACTTACTAAATTCTTCAAATTAAACTTATTGGCTTAATTACGCCAACACAGATCGCTTCCTCCTGCAGGTGAGACATAAGTTGATCCTGATCTACCTATCATAGCTAAACTTCTTTGGAATAATAAATAACCGATCAATGAGCGTATTTACAAATATCTATGGTGTAGACTCGCCCCAACAAAGTAGGACACATTACTGAAAGTACCCATATCAACAGCTCGAGGCCTAACGATTTCAAACGAATAGTGGCACCTCTATAGACCCTCCTTGCCATTTCTACTAAGACTGTTGCTTATCAAAATGCGTGTAGCAAGGCTGTGTCACATAATGGGGTGTACCACTCTTCGTAAAAAGTTTGTTTGTTTCCCCCCCCCCCCCCCCCCCCCCCCCCCCCCCGAGTGATAAACTTTACCCAAAGATATTTTCCTGTCAATTTTCGAATTTTCGCGACAGGAAAAGTCCATCCAACAGCCTAACACCTATCCATCGCCCGTTAGTCCTCCCCCTGTTCCATAACGCCTCGTACACAACCAAACAACGGCAGATGACCCCTCCTGATATCTCACTTGATTACCACGCATTAACATGTTAATTTGATACAGTAGTATGGGATCAGTGCCCTATGATGTCTCCCCTATAACTGAAAACCAGTAGATAACTCGTCATGGCAGCTCATTGGTTAAATAGGTATGTTTGACTACCATATTAGCTGATGATCGGTGCTTTGTAATGCTCACACATAACGACACACCAGCAAATAACCTCTGTTGTACCTTGCTTCATGAACATGAATTTTAGTGCTAGATTAGCATAGCAGCTTGTGATCAGTATGATTAACACGTATTATTATGTTAAATTCGTACCATAACCCTAGATCAGTGCTCTATGATGTCTCCCTTACAACTAAACACCATAAGCTATAGCTCCCCGTCGAATCCCTGTCTTACACAGTAATCCGTTCTTCTCTTTGTGTACACTGGTGTAGTGTTTGATGTTAAGAATTTTTGTTACTCTACTTACACCAGTATGTGGTCTGAGTGTTAGAATGTTCTATGTCCTACTGGGACATAGAGCATGCTACCACTCAGGAGATGAGTAGATAACCCGTTCCGGTATCTTGTCGGATAAATATGTACTACTATGTTAGATTACCAATGACAATCTTCCATAATGCACATACACAACGCTATCTAAGAGATGACCCCCCTTGTTACACTGTCTGATAAACATGAATTATTTTAGACTAACGTAGCAGCATGTGATAAGTAACTGGTCAAAGTAATTCCATCCCTCTCCCAACGATGTAGTAATATACCCACTCTTACACCCTGCCTGTCTCTCCTCTAAGACAGAATACTGCTCCTCGGATAACTGTAATAGTCTTAGGTAGGAAACTTACAATGCCTATTTACATTAATTTTGCCCCCCCTTCCTAACCCCCCACTAGGCAATTCTGTACATACTAACCTTTCCTCCCTTGAACATATGGGTTTTCAACTCTTCAGGGGCATATATTTCTATCTACCTGACCATGACCAGAGCGGAGCTGACTGTTGACCGGAGAGGCCCATCCGCCTTTAAATCAGCATTCTGTTCTAAATGGATAATATAAATACTTATAGAATGCGGGTGGGCCTTTTCGCCGGTATATCCAAAGTGGTGTACCTCGCAAAAAGCAACTTGACGTTAACACCTGTTTTTCTTATATCACTATACATGGGGTATAACTTACTTGGTCTCAAAATTGGAATGATCGTTTTTTCTTGCTCCGATTGGAATATTCGAGTGTCAAATGGCGTCGAGTTATAAATCAACACTGTGGCATATCACACACGCGAAACTTTCCAAACACTTGTTTTCAGGTTATACCACAGTGAAGGAAAAATCTCCTGCAAGAAATGGTACTCAAATACACAAAGTAATTTATGCAACTTGTTTGCTAACTGTATTGTGCCTTGTATGTATTGGTAAGCCCACCTGGTTGCTTATCTTACACGTTATATCGGGAGATATTGAAACAAATCCAGGTCCAACCAATACACTAACACATTTATACTGGACACATCTGATGTTTCCACTTCATTCAGCAACCCAGGGGGCCTCTCATTCTTACATCTCAATATTCAAAGTTTAAAGCCCAAAATAGATATCCTCAGCTACGAAGTACTGAACTATGATGTCTGCGCTTTTACAGAGACCTGGCTTGAGCAGAATGACGACAATGACATAAAATTACCAAACTTCCACCCTCCTCTGAGAAACGATCGCAAATCTAAAGGCGGTGGTGTAGCCATTTATGTAAAAAATAATATCCCATTCAAATCCAGAGAGGATCTACAAGTTCCCACTGTCGAGAGCCTGTGGGTTCAGCTCTTTACTGAGCAGGGGATAATTTTATTTGGGGCTATTTATCGACCTCCAAACTCCCCCATTGAAACATGGAACCTTATTTCTACCTCTTTCGAAAAGCACTGGACATTGGTATTCCAAAATTAATAATAACTGGAGATTTTAATGATAATCAACTGAGGTTACACGAAGGACCACTTCAACACTTACTCGCAGAATACAACCTGACCCAAATTATTAGGGAACCGACGCACTTTACGGAGACGTCTAACTGTCTTATTGATTTATTTATAGTGAATGATCAAATTCTTCCCTGTGTCTCCCACGCTGACGTTATGGACCCCTTCTACTCAGAATTGATACGATACCACTGCCAAATAAACTTAACCTTACAAATCCCCAAACATAACACACAGCGTAAGACATACAAACGCCAGGTCTGGCAATACGAAAGGGGAGATTATGATGACCTTAACAATGAACTTGCTGATATTGACTGGGAAAATGAGGTATTTAATACTGGAGAGCTTACTATCGTTGACCACCTGACAGACAAACTACTCTCGTTAGCTGCAAAGTATATACCGAACAAAATTATCACATGCAGACCCCCATCAGCCCACATGGCTATACAATAACATCAGGAAACTTATTCGTCAAAGAAAACGCCCCTATCGAAGCACCAAAAAACATAATACTCCCCAGTCATGGGATAATTACCGTAATAAACGAAACGAAACAGAATCAGAAATCCGCAAAGCAAAGAGTCACTTTTTTTCTAAAATTGATAGCGAACTGAAATCCACAAAAACTCGGGATGCTAAGTGGTGGAAAACCTTTAGTCTCCTAAATTCCACTAAGCACACACCCATTACAATGCTAGAGGTAGGCAACAGAATGATTGTTTCTGACTTAGAAAAGGTGGAAGCATTCAATAATTATTTCTGTAGTATATCATCTATTAATGACCTTAATCACGACCTTCCAGAACCCGTAAACAACCCCGGACCGTGTAAAACTCAACAATATTGTAGTAACCCCTGAAGATGTGAGGAAAGCCCTAAACTCAATTAACATATCAAAGGCTTGTGGCCCTGATAAGGTAAGTCCACACTTGTTGAAGAAGTGCTCACCCAGTCTATCTACTCCCTTGAGCAATTTTTTTAATATAATGTTAAAAAGCTCTATCTTTCCCCACCAATGGAAACGAGGTAATGTAATGCCTGTTTTTAAGCAAGGGGAGAGTTATAAGATACAAAACTACAGACCAATTACGCTACTCAGCTGCCTAGGTAAAGTTTTTGAAAAGTGTGTGTTTGAAAAAGTGCTACTTTTCTTGAAAAACAACATGCTTCTTACCCCCTTACAATCTGGCTTTCTTCCCTCTGACTCGACAGTCCTACAACTCACGGACATCTACAACCTGTTCAGTGCAGCGCCTTGACGGAAGGTAAGGAAATAAGGGTCGTGTTCTGTGACGTGAGTAAAGCCTTCGATAAGGTCTGGCATAAAGGCCTTTTATATAAAATACAAAAGATTGGTATAGAGGGAACTCTCTTAAAGTGGTTTGAATCCTACCTAAGTGAAAGACAGCAAAGTGTTGTACTCAACTCGGTATCATCCTCATGGAAACCGATCAAGGCTGGAGTACCACAGGATCAATTTTAGGCCCCCTACTTTTTCTGATCTACATCAACGACATTGTTGATAACATTACAAGCAATATACGATTGTTTGCAGACGACACCTCACTATACCTGATTGTAAACAACCCATCAACTGCTGCCGAAATCCTTGGAAATGATATAAAACAACTAGAGACCTGGGCTGATAGATGGCTAGTTAATTTTAATCCCCAAAAAACCGAGACACTATTAATCTCCCGCAAAACAAACGAGATATGCCACCCACCTTTAAAAATGTTTTCGATTGACATCAAAGAAGTTTCCCAACATAAACACCTAGGTTTAACATTCAACAACAAAGGAACTTGGTCTTCCCATTTATCTGAAACTAAAGCCAAAGCGTGGAACCGCGTGAACATTCTTAGACGATTCAAATATCGACTTGATAGAAAAACACTCGAAACCATATACTATGCGTTCATACGCCCCGTATTAGAATATGCAGACACGATCTGGGACAACTGCACAGCAACAGAAGCTGAAGAGTTAGAAAAAATTCAAATCGAAGCGGCACGACTAGTAACAGGGGGTACAAAAAAGTACAAGCAGAAATCAACTTTACACTGAAACGGGATGGGAGAAACTTGAAACTAGGAGAATGAAACACAAGCTTATACAATATTTCAAAATGGCGCACGGCCTTGTGCCCGCTTATGCGTCAAATATGATACCTCCCTTACTACAGGTACGGAAAATTATAATCTCCAACACAACAATTTGAGAACTCCTCTCTGCCGAACGCAGTCTCATCATACATCCTTCCTTCCGTCTACAACTCGACTGTGGAATGATTTACCCCTTGAGATCCGTCAAAACCCTTCGCTTCCCAATTTCCTGTCATTTCTAAATAAGGATAAAAGAAGCGTGCCGTCCTACTACTATGGCCACAAGTCGCGTCGAGGTCAAATACTACACTGACCGTCTTCGATTACGCTGCAGTAGTCTGAATGACGACCTCTTCAATAACTTTGTTTCCGAGTCTAACTTATGTAGCTGTGGATCACGTGAAACAGCTGATCATTACCTACTCTATTGCGACAGATATACACCGATGCGAATCGGAACATTAGGGACAATTGAATATCCTATCACCACTGACATCTTACTATATGGCTGTGAGCACTATAGTGCAGAAGTTAACAAATCCATCTTCGAAAAAGTTCATGAATTTATTCTTTTAACGAAACGCTTTTGACTAAATAATTTCTCCTTTGCATCCAGAATCGAAGGTACACCACGCCGTCACCTCTGCGCTGGTCACCACTGAAACCCGTTAGTTCTTCTGCCCCCCTCATCCCTGTTATTCCCTTTATTATATATTTCTTTTTTGCTTATAAAATTTTCTTATAATCATTTTACCTAAACATCAGTTCAATCTTTTGCTCAATACAAAACACAATACCCATGCACTGCCAAATGTAATGATATTGTAATATACAAACCATGGAGACAGCTATATATAAGCCTTAGCTTTCTGCTGAATCCATTTCCATTTTATTTACGTACTAATTTTTGTAACCTTGTATGTTTGTTTTCTGGAAATAAATACTGTTTATACTAAATCCTAAACTCGGGAGCCACAAAGCGGGCCAATTTAAGAATGACATTTGAATTGGGAGGGAACTAAAAGGCAACGTAATACAAAAATGTAAATTGGCCTATTTTTCACATAAATCCTTCAGACAAACAATA
>CM062288.1:170308665-170325473 GCA_031216915.1 Pictodentalium vernedei | reverse complement strand
ATACATGAGGCTACGTGCCAGGTCATCAATCAGTTCGATTAGTTGGGTTTCACATGATCGTTTTTCCCGGAACCCATGTTGGAGATTATAAAGAATTTTGTGCTGGTTGAAGTGTGAAACAAGATTTGATGCAATAATATGTTCTAAGAGTTTGCATAAAATACATGTTAGAGAGATGGGTCTATAGTTAGCTGGATTGCTAGTGTCACCCTTCTTGAATAGGGAAGCAACATTTGCATTCGTCCAATCAAATGGTAGTTTGCCACTCTCTAAGGGCCGTTTAAAAATAGTTTGCACAATGTTGGTTATTTCATTTGAAAGTTCTTTCAGGATGATAGGTCTGATGTTATCAGGGCCTGGTGCTTTGTCTGGCATTAAGTTTGAGAGTAATTTATGGACACCATTTCTACTGACCTCTATGTCTGGCATCTGTGGGAATTTACTGATGTTAAGTTTATTCCTACATGATTGGTCGAGTCTGAGAGGTGACATTTGTGAAAATACTGATTGAAATTGTCTGTTTAAAATATTTGCCTTTTCTACATTACACGACTTGAGTGTTTGACTAATTGCGTCTTCGAGTGGCGCAATGCCCTGTGAGTCCTGTCTTGAGTTCCTAATTAGGTTAAATAATTTTTTGGTCTTGAATTTTGAGTGATTGTTGTCCTGTAAATATCTAAGATATTCTCAATATAATTTGCATATGCCGTTTTAATTTTACTTTTAATTAATTTCTTCAGTTCTTTAAATGGGACTTAATTTTATCTGTTTTGTTTGTTTTTTTAGTTTTTGGAAGAGATGGTCTCGCTTCGGAATTAACCTTTTTATGTCCTGAGTAACCCATGGTAGTGTTGATTTGCAGTTCAGTTTTTTTGAGGGTATGAATTTGTTGATGCCTTTATGAATGGTGTTTTTGAATCTTACCCAAATATCATCGACAGAGGTGGTGTCACAATTTTCCAGAATTTTACTCTCCGATTCCTGAATGAATTTTTTAAAACCTTTCCAATCAGCTTTCTGATACAGAGAGATGGAACGGGATTTTTGTCTGTTGACCTGTGGTTTGAGATTAGCAGTAGCAATGATGATGTTGTGATCTGATAGGCCTGCATGAATGTCAATCTTATTTATTAGGGTTATTCTACAGATTTGGAATACTTTTTGTCCATGGCCCTTTTTATATCCTTTTCTAGGATCAACGCCTTATTTTCATTGGCGGCAAGTAACTGAACATAATTGTGATTTAGTAGTTATAAAAGGTCCGTTTATATAGAATCCGAAAGCTTTGAAAAATTTGATATTTACAGCAAAATGTCACTGGTGTAACATGTCCCTGACTGTTAGTTTGAAGGTTGTGGCTTAAATTTATAAAATACCCAAGCTATAATGTATGTAAAAATCTGTTTGTCTATTAACGAGAACGCATAGGTTACATACAGTGTCGTTGGGTCATATTTAAAATAATAATTTGCATTGGTTGTATTTTAAAGTCGTGTCCATGGATTTTGTTGTCACTGGTATGACAATGAAGATTATTTCATGTCACACACACTGAGTGCTCCCGGAGCAGATGCCATTTTGTGAACGTTGAAGGCTGAACCACATGGAATCATTCCACAACTAAACATGTAAGTGTAATTATTTTATTTTATAAAACCAATTGCCCAAAAGCTGTCAGGTTTGATTTTTAGGTTTATTCACTGTAACTGGTGTAACAGGTTTTAAACACTGAAACAACAAATGTATTGAAATTTGTTTTTCACATGTGTGAAGTTCATTTGAATTAGTTTCTTAACCAACTTTCAAAGTACAGGCTTAAGGTCAGTGAAAGGGAGAAATCATCTTTTTCATTTCTTTTGTCACTGGTGTAACATGTCACTGGTATAACATTCTGAATGTTACACCAGTGACTGTGTGTTACACCAGTGACCCAGGGATCTATTTTGCATCATCCATCTATTTGTTTCCAGTTGTTTTAGTCTTTCTGCATAAAGGATGTCATCATATGTAATAGCCTTGAATTATAGTCATATAGCACTACCACGTGTCAAAGCATTCACAAACTAGACTGGATGTTCAAATTAATTTAATTCGTTAATTTGTTGTCAGTAAATATTAATTGGAAAAGGGTGAAAAGAATTTTGTTATAGTTATTTATGCAGTAAATATTGTTTTAATGTTGATTTTTTTTCAGTAATTGGTAGAAATAAATACATCTGGCCAACAAGACCGGATTTAAACTGGTATGATGATACTTTTATCATACCCATGATACCTGAGCCCACAAAGCCATCACCTACTTCCAGATTTGTTTCTGCTCAGTCTTCCATTTTTAATGAAATTGAAAACTTGGTTGATTGAACATCATATCGAGGTGGAGAATAGTTTGTTGCCTCACATATATAGAACGATGCAGGCCGATGGATAACGGGGTCGAGTAATGCCGCAGCGCTAGAAGCAATCAGGGGTGAGCTTGGGTGGATGGGGATCAAGGACAGGATAGACCTGTTGAAGCTCGGTTATCTTAATTATTTGGTAAATCTCCCCGACAGCCGATGGTGTAAAGTAATGTTCCTGAGAATTTTCAACTCAAATATCAAAACGGGGTGGATGGTCCAAGTGAGGGAGCTAGTAGAGAACTACTCATTGGAGATCTCGGACCTGGACGTTGGGGCAAACCAGGGTAAAAAAATCGTCAGAGAAAGGGTCATGGAGGATTGTAACCGTAATTGGCGAGAGGGGGTCAAATCGAAGAGGTCTTTGGGTGGCCTGGGTGATAAAGAGAAGCCAGGTTTTGAAGAGTATCTTGATGGCACCTTTGGAGGGTCACTGTTGTTCAAGCTGAGGTCGCGATCCCAGGAGCTGGGGGGAAAAATTGGGAAAGACGGTGAAAGGGAGTGCCAGATGTGTAACTTGGACATGGTGGAGACCCTGGAACACTTTCTTCTAGAATGCCCAAAGTATCAGTCTAAAAGGATGAGATTGACTGGGAGTATAATGGGGAAGTGGGATGGGAGAATTAAGGACATGTGGTTAGGGGGATACTCAAAGGAGAGGGTTAATATGCTAATCGGAGAGATTGGGAAGAATGGGACAGGGGATATCATCAAGCAGTTCGTCTCCGAGTGTTGGGAGGAGAGGAGAAGCGTGGGAATAGGGAGGCAGTTGGGAGTACAGGGGTAACCATGGCCTTCTCGTCCGAGAACCGCGACAAATCAGCGGCTGGCCAAAGTGTTATTATTATTATTATAGAACACATTTCTTGAAATGTTGCTAATTTTGCAGCAATGGACGCAGTCTATGAATAGATGCATTATTGAAATACATGTAGCATTTAATTGTTTAATGGCCAGAAGGCAATTGTTTCGTTTGTGAGTTTTAAATAAATGTATGCACCAAGAAATAGACCAATAGCGTTTTTCTTTAAAAAAAAAAATGCCGCACATTTAAATTCTTTACACAATTCTCCCAACAGTATATGTGTGTGTGTGTGGGGGGGGGGGGGGGGGGGGGGGGCAAACTGTTGAATGCCGGTGATATGTAGAATAGGGGGTACCTTTTATACAATTATGCTCTGAATTTCCAATATATGTCTTGAAATGTATTGGGAAGATGACCTTGGTAAAGTGTAAAATCCAAATTGAAGTGGGCCAGAAGTGTGACCTGTCACTCCCCTCAGGGTTGGCTTGGGTAGGTCGATACTCCACGTTAAGCATGCAGTTCGTGGATGAGGATTACTACTAAATCGTGGTGAAGTAGATTTTCCACCCGGCAATTATTCTCAAATGTTACGCAAGAAGCACATGCAAACGTTCAGCTTTTGGACCTGTTTTGAAAAATAGTAAATATTTATTGTGTGAGTCGCCTCTGCCTCAATTTAATAATAATCCACCCTCCACGTACTGTGCATGTACCGATATGCCACTCATACATCATGCATATTGGTATGTCAACACTGAACAAAAATGCCTCCATCGTGATCACCCCTCCCCCACCCAGCCCCCACCCCACCCCATTAATACTATTACAAGATTATTTAAAATATTGAACGGTTGTTGCTTCTGATCTTGAAACATAGCCAATGGATCAAAAGCATCCTTGACGAATCACCAGGGATGCTTTTGATCTATTGGCAATGTTTCAAGATCAGAAAAAAACAGCCGCTCAGTATTTTACATAATCAGTCTGTCACTGGTGTAACAGTCTGTCACTGGTGTAACTTTAACCTCACTGGTGTAACGAAGTGTTCATTGTGCCATACTCTTTTACCAATTTATTGTATGAAAAACATTTCCCAATTATATGTTAAGTAAGGTTTGTCGTTTCTTGTCAATGCAAAAATGTTGAAGGGTAGTATGCTTTATGAGCAATTGAATAAATGTGTAAACCGTTTGTTGCACAGAGAAACGATAATACCAATGTTCAGGTGGAGGCGAACCTATTAAAAGAAACTCAGACAGTGAGATTGTGCCATTTTCATACCAAAAGACATTCATTTTAAGCATAAAATGGGAAATTAAATAAAAGTGAACTATCTTATGTTGCGTGTCACAACACACATCGTCCAGTTACACCAGTGACAAAAAAAGTGTCACACAGTGAATAAAATATATGAATTTCATGCACAGCTTTAATTATTTTTTTTCTCCGCTTATTGGATATATCCCCTCTCTAAACACCATTCGATATGTTTCTAAACCAATGCTGCTACCATACCAAAATATATTTTCGAAATATACCAAATCTGTAGAATAACCCATTAGTGTTTCATTTGATGTCAGGAACAGGTCCAGTATGTTGTTGTATCTAGTGTTTTCGTTGATCATCTGAGTGAAATTGTGATCATGTAACATGTTTATAAAGATGTTATATATTTTATTGAAGTCGCAGCCAGTCTTGGGAGATGGTATGTGTTCTGTGTCCCATGATATTTTAGGATAGTTCAAATCTCCAAGGACCTATTTTGTACCCTTTTTTGCTTGAACGAGTTTCATTGATTTTTCAAATTGCAATATGCTGTCCTCATCACTTCCCTTGGGCCTGTAGTATGCAGCTAAATATAAGGGCTTACACTTGGCAATTTCAATTTTTACCCATAATAATTCACAGTCTATGTTCAGTTGTTTCTGTTCTGTGGCAATGAGACAGTTTTTAACAAGGATGAATACACCGCCCCTGTAGCATTTGCTCTATCTTTGCGGAAACATGTGTAACCAGGGGAACTGGGGAATATTTCGCTAGTGAGATGTTCTTTGGTTAACCATCACTCTGTACCTACAACTATTTCTGGGTTATGCTCTTCCAGCTTTAAATGAAATTCGTGTTTTTTATTTAAAATGGATTGGACGTTTATGTACATTAATTTAATTTTAGGTCTGAAAACTTTATTTGTCCTTTGAGTTGGTATTGATGCTGTGGGTGTACCTTTTTGTGGTGCATGAGGTATGTCACCAGGTTCTGATATATATAGTGAAAAGCTATTTTCAGAGGAACCAGATTGGGTCATTTGGATGGGTGACTGCGAGTAGTTAGATTGATCACACGATGAACAGACCCATGAAAAGGACACATTTCCCTTTACCAGTACCTTGTAAGTTTATTCTTGAACATCTTGGCAGTTTATATGAAACCACTGATAGCAGCTGTCACACTCAATGGCTGGGTCAGAGTCGACGACTTCGAGATTACAACTGCCACAGGGGTATTTGGAACCCGGATTGTCTATTATTATATGGACTACTGATGTGTAACACGGGGTCAGGACTGACGTGGTGCTTTCATCGTTATCAGTGAAAAAAGTGGTTGTGTCCTTCCAGAAACTGTGATTAACGCAACCAAGTGTTTCTGTTGCGTCGTTTGATTCCTCAGCAAGAACAACATCGATTATTCTGAATAACTTGTGACGTCAAATGAACGTTTCCTTGAGAATAAAATTCTGTAATAGCACTGCGCATGGGAACGGGTCAACTCGCCACCGGGTCAACTCGCCACCGGGTCAAGTCGCCACGGGTCAACTCGCCACGGGTCATCTCGCCACCGGAAAAAATAACTCAATACGGATTTGTGAAACACTATTTTTTTTTATTAAATGTTGTCATATTTTTTCATCATTTTTATTTAGTAATTTAGTAATTTTATTTAATAAAAGTAGACTATTTTAACATCGATGCTTTTTCAATTATTGGTGGTTACAAATACATAATATAAATAATATATACATCAAGTTTATTTTTGACATCGAGCACTAATTATTTATATAGAACATGCACATAACTAATTTAAGAATCTGAAATTGAATATAATGTAGCACAGCGCCTCAAAAATCCGGTCGACGTCAGTTCATGTTCTGAATACAGCCTCCATGCTTCCTCTAGTTTCTTGGATAATTTGGTGTATTTTAATCGCCGATCACCTTCTAAATCATTTGATGTAACGCTCATTTCAACTGTCTTGGATTCTTTCATCAAAATCGGTACCAGTTTGTAGAATGTTAAACTATGTCCCCGGCAATTCAACCTCCTATGCCATGCTGAAAAAAAAATCGAATAAATATTTAATTGGCGCGTCATTATATGAATGAACAAAGGACGAAAGGAGGGAAGGGGGAAGAAAGGAGGAAAAGAGCGAAGGAAGGAATGATGGAAGGAAAGAAGGAATGACGGAAGGAAAGAAGGAATGGGCGAAATAACGGACGTGTGAATGAACAAACAATTACCTTCTATATCATTATTCGTTCTGACAGTGTGGTCATGGATGCACCAGTCTTCAATGGGGAATGCTGGGTTGTTGATCCACTGTGTCTCAAGATATTCCACGAAATCTTTGAGTTGTTGGGTGTTTGCTCTTTGCTCAAATGCTCTGAATGTATCCTCAATGTGGTTAGCCGGAAGGAAAGGAAGAGCTAATAGTTGTCTGATGTAGTTGTATACTGGCCCCTTTTCTCTGCCAAGCTCCTGAAACGTAAAAAATAGAATAATTTAAATAACAGAATAATTTCTTAATAATAGAACAACGAGTTTTATATTAATCAACCTGTATTTTTGTTGTTTAACGTAAATAATTAAATAAGTAATAAGTAATAAATGAATGAAATACTCACTTAACAAAAGATTTGTAAACTCAATACTTACAAGGTGAATTATTGAATAATAACGAACGAACGAATGAAATACTTAACAAAGATATGTAAACTAAATACTTACAAACAAGTTTAACGTAAATAATTGAATAATAAGTAATAAATAAATAATAAATGAATGAAATACTTAACAAAGATATGTAAACTAAATAAATGAATGAAATACCGACGTATCAAAGATAAATGATGAATATTTAAGAAATGAATTACTCACTAAACGAAAACGTGTAAACTAATTAATATTAACGTAAATTATGCAATGGCTATACATATTAAGTGAAATTACCTTTCAGAACATGGTCCACAAAGAAAATTTAATTCAATAACTTCTCTCTGTGCCTGCATGTAGTCTTGGTACGATATTCCCGTATCACATTTCCGATGCGTCCATCCCTCGCATCTGTCACAGGAGACAGCATGTTGCCTCGGCCTGACTTCTTCATTGCATTTGATACACAAATACATTTTGGTAGATTGTGAAGCTGATGGATAATGCATCCAATATATATGCTTAGTGATCGGTGCATCAAAAAGAGTAGTCACTATTTCATCAAAAGGTATGAACAATATCTCATGATTAGAGATTACTAAGTTTGCATTCAGGCATTGTGATAACAGCTTACCTATATGGTTTCATCGGAACAAATTACAAACTTTCATTGAGCCGTCATCACCTTTCATGGACCGCTGTTTTTACAATCATTGCAATCCAAACAAACCTAAACTATCTGCTAGTTTCTCATTTTCAAGTAGGAGTTATTCTTGGACAGACGTGGATTAAATAGTAAGTACATATTTGTTTGTTTGCTTTTTTTTTGAAAAAATGCGTAAAGTAAGAAAAAAAAACTTTTAAAATCTTTGGAAAAGTGGGTCAAGTCGCCACCAAAAGTGAGTCAACTCGCCACCAAATTGGTGGCGAGTTGACCCGCGGAAAGTACAGGTGGCGAGTTGACCCGGTGGCGAGTTGACACGGACCCCTGCGCATGACACACTAGGCGGGTGACCTCTGAATTTTTTCGGAATGGCCCACGGAAACGCACCCAAAAATGGCGTATTCAAGTCCGAATGGCCAAAGAAGACTTCGAAATCAATATTCTGCTTTATTCCCGAATGGTGGCGTACTGTGGCCACATACACACATTTGTAGGTAATTAAACGTGACCAAGTTTATGTTTAAAATTTCTGTCCCTTTGTAATTTTATTTTTATAGAACTGGACGTGTGTTTTTTTTCGCGCGTTTTTTTCTTACCGTTGGGTTCCGCTCCACTTTTCCAGTCATTCACTGAAATGACATGCCATCCACTCTCGTCAGAATGCAAATATCCTGTAACTTAGTTACCTAACCATTGACCTGTATTGCATTTCGTAAATCCACGAAAAACAACTAACACTATCTGAATAAGTAAATAAATAATCTGAATGTGGGTGAAACTGAAATAATTTATCATGATTAATAATATGAACTTTGGTAAAACCAAGAAGTGCGCGCAACTCATAGTGTTTTTCAAATTATAATGACATAAACTTAACAAAATTTAAAACAGTGTTTAACTTAAGGGGTCGTCCAACAAAACATTTTGCGTTGTGAACTAATGCATGTACATGCTGTCTTGTAGATTTATTTCCCCCTAAAAACACATCAGACCTACAATATAAAATTATTCTTTCATTCAGGAATCACTCCGCAGTCAACACTTTTTTCTTCAAAAAACATTCATTATTTCTTTTTCATTTATTAGAAATGATGACAAATTGCAGTGCAGTCAATGTGAATATTGGCAATTATAAAATAGTTCATGAATTTAATATATCCACTGGGATGAAAAAACAAGCAAAGTTACTTTTAAGTCATCTGGAAAGTGGCAATTAAATTTACTGATATCCAAATTACAAAACAAGGAAACCAATTCCTGTTTTTATGATTTCAATTGTCAGATCAAAATCCACAAGTTTCTTCCCAGGCGTGAACACTTCCCACCTAATTTTTTATCTTGGCATTTTACCCCAGATTTTGGGCCTATTTTTTTCCCCATTCTGGTAGCATTATCAATTTATCTCTCCAAACATCCTATAAATATTGTGACCAAAAATAGGAAAGTTGAAAATTTGTAAGGAAAAAATATCTCGCCCAACCAGTGTCAAAGGTGTTTTGGCCTGAAATTGTGGAAGCTGGTTTGGCTGAAATTTTGGACCTCGACAAGCTTTTCATTCAAGATCCACACCACCCCCACCCTACCTATACACCACCATCCACATATGTTTTCAAATAAAAATTGAAATTGACCAGGCAACTACTTAACTTATTTTTATAAACAACCAAAGAAAAAGGTTGAACATTTTTTTGTACATGATACACAACATTGACAGCGATGACTTTTATTTAGATCAAGTCTGAACATTCACTGATCCAAAAGTACAAAAACTAACCCCTTGAATATTTTTGGTAATGATTAAGAAATAGGTTTCAGGTTGATTGTGGGCTTTGTCAAGAAACAATGGATTGCAGTAAACCCACACCCTATTCATTTTTCTGGAAGAAATGGAAGCTTTATTTTTTCATTATCTTTCGAAAATTTTCAGCAATATTATGAATTAAATATGAGCTATTTAGTTTAAACAATATTTATTTCCAACTTTCAGAATATACATGAAACAGTATAATGATGTATGTGGATTCGACGAAAAGCTGCTAGCTTATACAAGGTCGTTTCCACTCGCATTGCAATTACACATAAATAGATACGAGATGACAGTCATACAGCTGTGACAATCCAAAATTTCGATTCAAACTTTAACATATGTACACATTGTTGAGTTCAATAAATTATCAATAAACAGCTGAGTATAAGCGTAAGTTGAAAACAGAATTATGTGAATGGAGCTCAAAATATAAGAGAAAGGAGAATGGGTAAACAGAGAAACTTATGACCTTGACTTAGCGAGCCCTCCGCATTACCCCAACCGGAAATCGGACCAACAACGGAGTGATTTCTACGGCTAGTACTTTCAAAACATTTTCCAATCTTTCACCTTTTTCTGATTTATGATTGTGCAGAGGGAGGTCGCTGGGCCGAATTTCCCGCTGAGGAAATGCGGCAGGCCCCAATTTCTAAAATGAGAGACCTTCACAGACAACATTATAAGTGTTGGTTCAGAACTGCCACAATTTGACTGGAATGATCACAGTAATCTTGAGATGTAGATAGATAGATAGAGAGAGAGAGAGAGAGAGGCTACGCTTACGGGACAAAAGAAGCATGTATAGTCATTCCAGAATGCTGAGAAAGTCTCCCGTCATTCGGATTGAGTATAGGGTTAAAGACAAAACACTTTGTCTGAGAAGAGGATTAAGTGGAATAGGTAAACTTGTCCTTTGGAATGACATTGATTTGGTAGTTGTGGCAGACCCCTGACCCCAGCCTCCGGCGACGTTGCCCCAGCTGAAAAAGTGGCACGTAAACACCTAAAGTGACTTTAATTGGGACTCAGGTCTCATGGAAACCTTTCTGATTTGAGAATAAACTTGTGATGAGCTATTTGGACAATGGAGAAATATTTCAGGTTATCTAGTTGTTTTTTTTTATTTTCATCTGGTGCGAATTTAAAGAAAAAAAGAGTTTCACTGCAACATTTATTTTTATTGTTTTTTTTTTGGGGGGGGGGGGGGGGGTTGGTGGAGGGGGGAATAGGCATTTTTAAATTTCACAAGTCGGACAGCTTTAGTAATGGTCGAGCACAATAAATTGTGCGCATAGAAAAAAACATTACAATTGTCAGAAACGAGAATGCATGCAGTCATTGTGATGGGTAAGGCGTCTTCGCTTGAAAATTGGCCTCGAAACGTATTGTCGAAAATTTATTGTTTTTGTTACGCTGGGGTGCATACTTGTGGAACGGAACTTCTGTTTTGGAAAGGGTAATTCGTGGACGTTTGTCAGACAGTATGTCACTTCGACATCTTAGGTTCGTAATAACTGAATGAAAACGACCTTTGCCACAATCCGACCTGTGTGTACTTTTAAGTTACAACAAACGGATGTGTTGTTGATGCTTTTCATTTGGTAACTTTGTTCCAATAACACGCAGTGTTGGTTTGAAGTGAACAGCGTTTTTCACTTGCAAATGCAAAACAGATAAATCACGTTACAGAATACTCCGCAGAATTGAACAACAGCGGGATTCCAACAGCCAGCCAGCAGACGATGAAATCCAATGTGCATATATGGGAACATTTAGCTTTTCGACAATTTCTGTCATTTAGTCAGCAAAGCAAACGACAGTTGAGTTTGTTTGGAAAAACTTTAATTTTGAAAAGCATGTTCAATAAATTATTCACAGTCTGCATGGAATGATCTAAGGAGAAATCTCGCATTACACCGTTCGCTTTTTAGGGGGCGTCATTCGATTTGTTCGCTTCTGAAAACGAGAGCTGGGGTTCCCCATGTTTTTATTTCCGGTTTCCGGTTTAGATTGGATGGCATAGCATTCCTTGGTTTTTCCAATTTCACGTACACGTTGTCTATTAGGCTTGCTTCAAAGCAGCCCTTCGGGCTGCTTTTGCGCGCGCTATTATCATTAATATCAAACTTCAAAGGCAAAGCTTCAACCAACAAAATTGATACCATTACATTACCAGTCATTTTCAGCCACCCGGCAGCCTCAAAAGGAGAATTTTCGTACTATCCCCACTCACTTAAGGGCCTATATAAGTAATGGAATTTTGTTTATTTTGAAATTCTCACCTCTCATATTCCTTAAATTCAGATTAAATGTACACAAATTATACATCAAAATGAAGGTTGGGATGTATAGCACACGAAACACATATGCAATCAACTCATAGAGTCGACTGTAGGCACCACTGGTTCCTGGAAGTCTGCTACCGTATTCGCACCAGAACTGATAATAAAATAATATTTCATCAGAAAAACTTGTGGCCAAATGTGCTTCATATATCCAAGAACAAAGCTAGGCATTCAAAACACTTTCGAATACACTGGCAGGACTGCATTTTGGAAAAGGACAACACTGTCTGCATTTTTTATTGAAGATGGTTTCCATGCTCGACAGACATGCGCAAATCACTCGTTACCACGAATTTCCATCCAAAAACAAAATCGTAATTCTAAGAAATTTCAACAGGTATCATGATACCTTGCACTGAATATGGCAACTATGCAATCTCTATCTAATAACAGTACACTGTATGAAGGCGATCTTTTTCATTATTTGATTTTAGACGGCGTTGTTTTTACATGCTTTTTCTGTCCGATGACGTCGACCGGAAATCGAAAGTAGACTCATACGTAAACAAAAGCAAGGGCTTTGGAATTTTCCCCAATGTAGCTCTGTCGCCGTGTTTTGAAGAATTTTTATCCCCTAGTTTTGTTCTTGGATATATAAAGCACATTTGGCCACAAGTTGTTTTCGTGAAATATTATTAAATTATCAGTTCTGGTGCGAATACGGCAGCAGACTTCCAGGAACCAGTGGTGCCTACAGTCGACTCAATGAGTTGATTATTTATGTGTTTCGTGTTCTATACATCCCAACCTTCATTTTGATGTACATTTTGTGTATATTTAATTTGAATTGAAGGAATATCAGAGGTGAGAATTTTCAAAATAAACAAAATTTCATTACTTATATAGGCCCTTAACCCTAGGGAATACAGTCAACTCGACAGTATCGATTCAAAATTTACTGACTGTCTTGTTACGTTGAATGAAACAACCGGAATATTTTTATTTTTTCTTTCTGCTTACTGACAGAAAATATATATTTCCCAGATATCATGAAAAAGAAATATGCATTCGCAATATATGTAGTCTGTGTGGCATTGTTTTTGTTTTTACCGAACCGACCGCGATGAAAATCTAACTTGCTCGCCCACTTGCTTTTTCAATTTTACTTCAAGAAAAGGAAACTGCCCAAATAACACTGAAGCCAATTTGTTTAAATTGTTACCCCACTATTATTCTCTAATAAAAACTTTGAGAGTAAATTCCTTACCATTCTAATACAAATAATAAAGTTGATGGAGGTCATGCACTCGGCATTATCGAACCAGTACAGGCTCCAGTGCCTCACGTGATATCATTCCCCTTGAAAGATAATTTTTTTAGAAACTCAGTGTAAATATTGACCTGTCAAGATTCAGCACGTGTTAAAATGGTAAGAAGGTATTGTTTTATCTCGCAATTGCATGTCTTGTACAATAAGTTACTAATTTTACTATAATTTAACCCATTTTACAGAACAAATCAATTGTTTTATTGCAATTTTCACACGTGTGTTATTGATGTTCGCACTGGTTTCCAAATTGCACTTGTGAGCCTATATGCACGTGTATACCGGGCTGCACATTTTTGAGGGGGTGACACCGACGGGCTGTGCGAGGGTGGCGGAGAGGGGTTTGAATATGATTTTGTACTTTCCAGTATCCACGACTTCGTGGGGGCCAAGTTAAAATTCCATTGTTTGCCTCTGATGAATTGTTGAAATTTCGACAGGGGATGAGTGTGCTCGTTTTGTGTTTTTTTCTGTTTTTTTGGGGGGGGGGGGGGGGGGTGCGGTGTCGTTGCGGCCTAATTCACTTTCGTCCCTGTATCATTTCGGCGATGAGGAGAGTGGGTTCGACCAAGGTGTTTCGACCAAAGCATTCTGGTCTCTATTTGCTTTAGGTGGTGGTATGAAGTGTGTCTTAACTGGACATGGGCGAAGGCCCAAATTGACCATTTTTGCCCCTAACATGTCTGGGGACACGAGGCAGAAATGGGAGTTTCTGAATTTTATTGAAAAACATGGCCGTCAGTAGCTCCAATTTGGAGCCCAGGTGCTCTGATTTTTATAATCGGATAGTTATTTGTCGCACACTGGGCTCCATATCTGGACCTTGTATTCATTATATACCACGAAACGAGAAACAAGTTTAGATAATTGGTCCTTGTTAAATACATGCTGGTCGTTCGGTCCAAACAAAACATTGCATGTGCTCACTAAACAACACTGAAAAAGAATCGGATATTTATTGACATGGATAACACCTACCGCATTAAAAAAATGTTTTTCTTCCCGTTCATGCGACAATCAGTGCATGTTTCGGGGGAACACATTTTGGGTAATTGAAAATTGGCAATGGACACTCAGCCGAAACGAAGTCAAGTAACAAGTTTTAAAGAAGATTCTTCAACAAAAACGCCGATACAAGCGTCTTAATATCAAAACATTTAACAGTTTTCCCGGAACACGTTCTAAAACAAAATAAAAACTGTGTTTCAAATAAAATCGCCAACGAGCATTCTACTCTTATTCTCGAATAAAACGGAAATTATATTGATAATAACGAATGATCGATCTCATCAGTGCAGGGCCGTCGAGGAATATCCAGGCCCCGATCGAGAGAAAAAAAGGGGCTCGTGTAGTCCAAACTTTGACCTGAAGTCCGTAATATAATTTGTTGGTGTGATATGCCCCAAAGGACTTATAACACCAAAATAATATATAAAGGACTTTGGGTTCAAGTTTGGACTAGGCCCCGTGTTAATGTCTAGCCGCGAGGCGGTGCGCATCATACCCAGTCGTATGGCGGCGAGTGGAGGTGAGTACGAAAGGGGCGTCCCTTTCTCGTAGGTGGGGAAGGGAAAAAACAAAATCGTTTTTATGGATGTCAAAAGATGAGGTTTCCTTAATTTTGACACATGACCATGAATTCTTGCGTGAGGGAGTGGGGGGAACGCGGAATTCGCGTAATATTGAAATAACCACCAGAAAACATGGTTTCAACTGCATAGGAGTGCTTGAGGTTGTACTCCAGCAGTGACGCGAGTGGGGCCCATTAACGTCTGCCTCTTGTTACTACATCCCCACCCCTCCTACCTCCTGTCGACGGCCTGCACCACTGGTAGTGCCGGGTCACTGACATAGGCCTAGGCCCCCTCACCAGGGAAATACAGCAATCCAGCTTCACCTCCCTCCCCAACATTTGCCCGTCTATATATGATGTGCCACCCGGACATTCGCCACCAGGAAATAAGGCCCTTAGTTCAGCTCCTGTCCGGATGGTAAATATTCAGGTGATAACTTCCGGTTGGACAGGTCTCCTGGTGGTGGGGAATGACCGACATTCATTTATAAAAGGTAACATTAAATATGTTTGGTAATACTTTTATTCAATTTTAGCTCCGAGTTATCAATCGGTCGTTTAAGTATGGGTATAGCACACTACTATCTACCTCCCCCCCCCCCCCCCCCACATACACACACACACACGCGTGCGTGCGCATTGTCCCACACGCGTATAGGGGCGAGGTGATGACTAAAACGAAAAGGGGTCTACCACTCTCGTCGTCGGGATTCTGAAGCTTCAAACGGAAAAAATTGGAAATTGGCACTTGTGAAAGTTCAGTGTGGCCCATTGGGGGCATTTTACACATGACCACACTATATTCCGACCAACATATTCATGCTGGTGTGGATTCATCGCAAAGTTTGAAAATGGGAGAATATGTGATTTCTAACGACTCAAGAGAAACCGCACAGTCTTGAGATTTCGCGCATTGCATAGAGTGAAATATTATCTGCGAATGCCGGACATGTGCCCCCTCTCCCCCCCCCCCTGCGGATGAGTGCCCCCCCCCCCCTTGACATTTGCCCCCGGACATGAGCCCCTCGTTATAGCAAATATGGACATGAGCCCCCCTCCCATTCCCGGATAACTGCCCCCCTCCCCTGTCTGTCATCATTTTATTACTGCTTACTGCGAAAAGCACTTGAACAATGGTAAACAATAAAATGTTTTCGTGTCGGACACAATAATAAAATGATGACAGGCAGGGGGGGGGGGGGGGTCAGTTGTCAGGGCCGTCGGGGGGGGGGGGGGGGGGGGGCGGGGGGGAGTAACCGATGTAGTAACACCGGAGCCCGCCGTTAATGGATGGCACATGGCCATGAATTCTTGCGGAGTGGCGAGTAATATTGAAATATCCACCACAAAGCATGGTTTCAATTGCATAAGAATGCTGGAGCTTGTACTCCAGCAGGGAAGCTACCGGGCATAGGCATATGAATGTGAAAAAAATTGGATTTATCGGGCAATTTCATATTAAAAATTGAATTTTTCGGACAATTTCATATTTTTTCGGCGAAATCATTTTTCGGGCAAATATCCCAGCCCCCCCCCCCCCCCCCCAAAACATTAACCCACACGTCTATGCTACCGGGCCCCCATTAACGTCGGGCTCCGGTGTTACTACATCGGTTACCTCCCAGCTCCTCCCCCCTCCCCCCCACCTCGACGGCCCTGATAACTGACCACCCCCCACCCTGCCTGTCATCATTTTATTATTCTAAAAAATTACTATTTAATAGGACGTACCCGGAAAATTATATTACGGACTTTGGGTCTCTCTTATTCTTTCGGATATTCTTTCGCCAGCCTTGGCAGTTTCCGGTAAGGGGGGGGGGGGGGGGCTCATGTCCAGAATTGCTATAACGAGGGGGGCTCATGTCCCGGGGGGGGGGGGCTCATGTCCGGGGGGCACTCGTCCGGGAGGGGGGGGCACATGTCCGGCATTCAAAAGTTTTTGTTGAAAATATTTCATACGATGCAGTTGTGTACAAACATTTGATATATGAAAATACAAAACGTATGTCAATATACAATATAAGG
>CM062288.1:170138239-170308565 GCA_031216915.1 Pictodentalium vernedei | reverse complement strand
ACCAAAATCTTTGAAAATCTTCTTCTCAAGAACCAGCAGTAGCAGACACTTGATATATGGTATGCAGCTTCCTTTTGAGGTGTAGACTCAGATTTGTTCAAGAGAAGTTCGAGGGATAATATTTGGCATTGTTATGGGAGGGGCAATAATTTTGGCCCCGGCCTAAATTTCTATTTTCTGAACCGAGAGGCCGATTTGAACCAAATTTAATGTGAGGACTTATTGGGTCATAAGTACTTGATTTATGCAAAAAAAAATTTTCCCGCAGCCCCGTGGGAACCTTAGGAGCTGAAAATAGAAAAAATTTAAAACACCTATATCTGCAAAACTGCACGGCACTGAGAATTTTATTTGGTGTGAAGCTTCCTTAGGACCAACAGAAAGGATTGGTCAAAATAAATTGCCATCGGTTTTATCATAGGTTACAGTTTCGGGACTTTGAAAAAGTGCTGAGTCAGCACTTTTTAACACTGTAGGCAATGGGAAAAACATTTAAGTATCTTCTTTTTTAGATTCACCAGTCAGAATCCTTTCATATTTGGTATACAACATCAATAGGGTGGTCAGATTTAAGTTTGTTCAAAGAGCCCCTGGGTTAATATTTGGGCTCCCTATGGGAGCCCGAATTTCAACGTAGTGCAATATGAGGTCTATTATTTAAAAATCTTCTTCTTCAGATCCGCCAGGCAGAATTCTTTCATATTTGGTATACAACATCAATAGGGGGGTCAGATTCAAGTTTGTTCAAATCAAGGCCCTGGGTTCATATTTGGTCTCCCTATGGGAGCCTGAATATTAACATAGTGCAATATGAGGATTATTCTTTAAAAATCTTCTTCTTCAAATTCAACAGGCAGAATTCTTTCATATTTGGTATACAACATCTCTAGGGGGGGTCAGATTCAAGTTTGTTCAAATTGAGTCCTTGGGTTCATATTTGGGCTCCCTATGGGAGCCCGAATTTTAACTTAGTGCAATATGTGGAATTTTCTTTAAAAATCTTCTTCTTCAGATCCACCAGTCAGAATCTTTTCATATTTTGTATATAACATCTCTCTGGGGGGTCAGATTCAAATTTGTTCAAATCGAATCCCTGGGTCAATATTTGGGCTCCCTATGGGAGCCTGAATTTTAACTTAGTGCAATATGTGGAATATGCTTTAAAAATCTTCTTCTTCAGATCCGCCAGTCAGAATCATTTCATATTTTGGTTTACAACATCTCTAGGGAGGTCAGATTCAAGTTTGTTCAATTCGAGTCCCTGGGTTCATAATTGAGCTCCCTGTGGGAGCCTGAATTTCAACTTAGTGCAATATCAGGTCTATTCCATAAAAATCTTATTCTTCAGATCCACCAGTCAGAATTCTTCCATATTTGGTATACAACTTATCTAGGGGCACCAGATTCAAGTTTGTTCAAATTGAATTCCTGGGTTCATATTTGGGCTTCCTATGGGAGCCCGAATTTTAACTTAGTGCAATATGAGGACTGTTCTTTAAAAATCTTCTCATTCAGATTCACCAGTCAGAATGATTCAGGTTTGGTATACAACATCTCGGGGGGGGGGGGGGGGGGGGGGGGGGGGGGGGAGGGGGGAGGGGGGGTCAGATTCAAGTTTGTTCAAATCGAGTCCCTTGTTTCATCAGTTATGGCTTTCAAACTGCAGTGACGTAACAACGCTTGGAAATTTGGAAATGCTTATCTATAGCTGGGAGGATTGGATCTAGTTGGCAAGACCTATGCTATTATAATGATTATCTCACATGGACACCTGAATTTAATTTCATGATGTCATTCCTCTGTGGTGTTGATGAACCATAAGGATGAGCTGAATGTGATCCAAAATACTTCTTTGAACCACTTTGTCAGGTGAGCGATTTAAGGCCACGTGGGTCCTCTTGTTTTATTTCCTCCAATATGCATTTTGAACTATTTACAGTCACTACATGCATAACCTTTTTTTTTCTTTTGTCAAAAATGCTTTTTTTACAGTTTTGGGTTAAAGTTTGTGATTAAAAAGCCAGGCAGAAATTATTCCCCCCCTCCCCAATTAGGCATTTTTTTTTTCTTTCCTTGAATATGCATTTTGAACTACCGTATTTACTCTATGTATTGGGACAGCTAAAAATAAATATTTTCAAAAAATAAATATTTTCACAGATGTCCCACATCTTAGAAAATGGGGAAAAAACACAACCTGGTCTTGTTTTGATGCTGAATCAAGTTGTGTGTGATTCTTTTTCCATCACTATATACGAAAATCGCCATCCAATTTTTTTTTTAGATTTTCATTTTTTGCTTCCAAAACATAGCTTATGCCCCTCATTGGAACGAGCAAATTGCGCTCATTCTAATGAGGGGTCATAAGCTATGTTTTGGAAGCAAAAAATGAAAATTTTTAGTTACACAAGAATTCTTTTTATGAGTGTCATCTGCCACTAGCATTCACTAAAGGGTTGAAGACTGTCACAATGTAATATTAAATAGTTTTCCTCATGTCAGTCCGGGCTGTAAATATTAAAACTTAGGAACAGATTTAAATAAAAACAACACAAATCAGTATGTATTATCAATTTTTTATTGTTTAAAAAGGAAAATTAAACAAAAAGATTTAATATTGAGCATTTTGCACCGTTTTCAGGTGATTGGGTCAACTGGAAACAAGTCTCTTGAGTGTCCCAAACATTGGAGCATAAAAAAAAAAATATTTTTCTGGAAAAAATGTGTGTCCCAAATTATAGAGTGTCCCAATATATAGAGTAAATATGGTATTTACAGTCACTACATGCAGAACCTTTTTTTTAAACTCACGTAACCCCCTCACCCAGGCCATTCATGCAATATTTTTTCTTTTTAGCCTGACTGTTTATAGTCAGGGCTATAGTCATGACTTTCATCCGTCCATCTGTCTGTCCATCCATCTGTCTGTAAACAATTGGTTTCCGATTGATAACTCCAGTTTGGATTATTTGATTTCAACCAAAGTTGATATGTGTATTTTCCAGCTAGTAATACAGGCCAGGTTTCAATATAGGTTCCACAACTCCCCCCCACCCCACCCCCCCCCCCCTCCACACACACACACACACACACACACACACACACACACACACACACACACACAAACATGGCACTTAGGCAATTATTCCCAAAACGCATTTTGAAGGATTGGGAGTTATTACATGCAAAAAAGAAAATTGACTCATATAGCCCAACATTGCTTTATGTACTGCACCTTTAATCCTTTACCTAACACAAGTTGAAGCCAACAGTACAAATTATTTTTCTGAAACATTAGATTTTTTCATTTTTTATTTACTTCTAACCATGGATTATTAATCCTTATTGGAACAAGCTCATCAAGTTTGTTCCTTTAATAGGTCATGAGGTTCATCTGTCGGTCCATCCATCTGTCTGTAAACAATTGGTTTCCGATCATTGATAACTCCAGTTTGGATTATTTGATTTCAACCAAAGTTGATATGTGTATTTTCCAGCTAGTAATACAGGCCAGATTTCAATATAGGTTCCACAACTCCCTCCCTCAACTCCCTCCCCCCCTCCACACACACACACACACACACACACACACACAAACGTGGCACTTAGGCAATTATTTCCAAAATGCATTTTGAATGATTGGGAGTTATTACATGCAAAAAAGAAAATTGACTCATATAGCCCAACATTGCTTTATGTACTGCATCTTTAATCCTTTACCTAACACAAGTTGAAGCCAACAGTGCAAATTATTTTTCTGAAACATCAGATTTTTTCATTTTTAGCTCAACTTTGGCGAAGCCAAATTTGAGCTTATGTCATGGCCCGTCGGCCATCTGTCCGTCTGTCCGTCTGTCCGTCAACAATTGGATACGGCTTGGGCTAGAGGTCGTATTTATGAACCGATCTTTACGAAACTTCTTGGGTACCTTTGTTATGACTGTGGGACGAGAACGAGTGTTTTTGGGTGTGGTCCGAAATTCAAGATGGCTGCCAGCTGCCATTTTGTACCGACGATGCAGAAATCTGTTTTTTGTACAGAACTTCCATATGAAAGCTCTGATTTGAATAATTTTATGTATGAATGTTTAGTACCATGGAATACATCACATATAATACGGGTTTTTTTCTCGTGCGTAAATTATGCAAATTAGACTAACTTTGATGTTTTTTTGGTGTTACTTTCAGCACTGTAAGTGCAAATGCCAATACGGCTCGGGCTAGAGGCCGTATTTATGAACCGATCTTTACGAAACTTCTTGGGTATCTTTGTTATCACCGTGGGCCGAGAATGAGTGTTTTGGGGTCCGGTCCGAAATTCAAGATGGCCAATGGCAGCCATTTTGTACAAAATTTGGTGCAATCAGATTTTTGCACAGAACTTCCATATGAAAGCGCTGATTTGAATAATTTTTTGTGTGAATGTTTAGTACCATGGGATACATCACATATAATACGGGGTTTTTTTCTCGTGCAGAAATTATGCAAATTAGATGAACTTTGATTTTTTCAGTGCTGCTTACACACAGTAAGTACACATGTCAATACGGCTCAGGCTAGAGTCTGTATTTATGAACCGATCTTCACGAAACGTCTTGGGTACCTTTGTTATCACCTTGGGACGAGAACGAGTGTTTCTGGGTGCGGCCCAAAATTCAAGATGGCTGCCAGTGGCCATTTTGTATCGAAATTAGGTCTAATCAGTTTTTTGTACACAACTTCTGTACGGCTCAGACTAGATGCCGTATTTATGAACCGCTCTTTACGAAACTTCTTGGGTACCTTTGTTATTACCGTGGGATGAGAACAAGTGTTTTTGGGTGTGGTCCGAATTTCAAGAGGGCCACCAGCAGCCATTTTGTACCAGAATTAGTGCAATCAGTCTTTTGTACAGAACTTCTGTATGAAAGTTCTGATTTGAATAAATTTTTGTATGAATGTTTAGTAACATGGAATACATCACATGTAGTACAGGTTTTTTTCTCGTGCAGAAATTATGCAAATTAGATGAACTTTGATTTATTCAGTGCTACTTATACTCTGTAAGTGCACATGTCAATACGGCTCGGGCTAGAGGCTGTATTTATGAACCAATCTTCACAAAACTTCTTGGGTACCTTTGTTATCACCTTGGGACGAGAACGAGTGTTTCTGGGCGCGGTCCAAAATTCAAGATGGCTGCCAGTGGCCATTTTGTACCGAAATTAGGTCCAATCAGTTTTTTGTCACAACTTCTACACAGCTCATATTTGTGAACTGATCTTCACGAAACTTCTTGGGTACCTTTGTTTTCACCTTGGGACAGGAATGAGTGTGTTTTGGGGTGCCTTTGTTATCACTGTGCTATGAGAACAAATATTTTGGGGTTCAGTCAGACCCACTGTGGGACTCATAGATTTTTTCTAGTTTAGCATCTGACTGTCACCCACCTTTACAATACTTTACCTATACATTTGTTACAGGCAACGCTCAGTATTTATGTACAGACCGTTACAATACTTTATATGTACCTTTGTTATCAGGTCATTACCTAGATGTTTGTCATTGCTGTGTCACATACTATACATGTACATGTCTTTGTCTTGACAAGTTGAGCTACAGTGTCATTGACACTTTCATTTATTTACTTCTAACCATGGATTATTAATCCTTATTGGAACAAGCTCATCAAGTTTGTTCCATTAATAGGTCATGAGGTATGTTTTGAAGTAGAGAAATGAAAAAATAAAATTGGAATAGCAAATTTTGTATATCACGAGTGCAGATATGGCAGATTCGTTAGGTAAACTGTTAACAAAAAATGGCTCCGACTATTTTGCGTCTAAGCATTGCCATACCTGGGACCAGTGGCGTAGATAAAGGGAGGGGGGGGGGGGGGGGGGGGGGGGGGGGCCGGAGTTTTGTCGAAAATTTTTTGGGACCATTTTTAGGCGAATTTATGCCTAATAACATTAAAATGCTGGCTTTGGGGATAAAAACATGCCATTTTGGGTAAATTTTAGGTAAAAAAGACCAATTTTCAGTACATTTGCAGTAAACAACAGATTCTTTCTGTTTCTTTGGGTTTTTAGCTCAACTTGACAAAGTCAAGCTGAGCTATTGCCATCACTTCTCGTCCGTCGGCGTACGTATGTATGTACGTACGTACGTTAGTACGTTAGTACGTTAGTACGTACGTCCACAATTTCCTTTGGCACACCTCACAGGTCGCATTTATGATCAGATTATTTTGAAACTTGGTATGCTTGTTTGGGGTGACCTCTAGATGGGAGCTATCGATTTTCTTCATTTTCCGTCAAAAAATGTTGCCGCGGCCAACGTTCTTAGAACTTAGTTTAGTCAAACCACAATATTTCCCTTTGGCACACCCTACAGGGCACATTTATGATTTGATTGCTTTGAAACCTGGTATGCTTATTTAGGGTGACCTCTAGATGGGAGCTATCGATTTTCTTCAATTTCCGGCAAAAAATGTTGCCACGGCCAACGTTCGAAGAACTAAGTTTAGTCAGACCTCCATATTTCCCTTTGGCACACCCTACAGGGCACATTTATGATCAGATTGCTTTGAAACTTGGTATGATTGTTTGGGGAGACCTCTAGATGGGAGCTATCAATTTTCTTCAATTTCTGTCAAAAAATGTTGCCGCAGCCAACGTTCTTAGAACTTAGTTTAGTCAGAAGACTCAATATTTCCCTTTGGCACACCCTACAGGGTACATTTATGATTGGATTGCTTTGAAACCTGGCATGCTTGTTTGGGGTGACCTCTACATGGGAGCTATCGATTTTCTTCAATTTCCGTCAAAAAATGTTGCCGCGGCCAACGTTCTTAGAACTTAGTTTAGTCAAACCACAATATTTCCCTTTGGCACACCTTACAGGGCACATTTAAGATTTGATTGCTTTGAAACCTGGTATGCTTATTTAGGGTGACCTCTAGATGGGAGCTATCGATTTTCTTCAATTTCCGGCAAAAAATGTTGCCGCAGCCAACATTCTTAGAACTTAGTTTAGTCAGAAGACTCAATATTTCCCTTTGGCACACGCTACAGGGTACATTTATGATCGGATTGCTTTGAAACCTGGCATGCTTGTTTGGGGTGACCTCTAGATGGGAGCTATCAATTTTCTTCAATTTCCATAAAAAATGTTGCCGCAGCCAACATTCTTAGAACTTAGTTTAGTCAGACCACAATATTTCCCTTTGGCTCACCCTACAGGGCACATTTATGATTAGATTGCTTTGAAACCTGGTATGCTTATTTACGGTGACCTCTAGATGGGAGCTATCGATTTTTTCCATTTCCGTCAAAAAATGTTGCCACGGCCAATGTTCTTAGAATTTAGTCTAGTCAGACCACAATATTTCCCTTTTGTACACCCTACAGGGCACATGTATGATCGGATTGCTTTGAAACCTGGCATGCTTGTTTGGGGAGGCCTCTAGATGGGAGCTATCGATTTTCTTCGGTTTCTGTCAAAAAATGTTGCCACTGGCAAAAAAAATGATATTGGTACCAATGATCTTCAATTTTGCCATTTCATTTATAACTTACCAAGTTCAAGTTTGTCAAGTTGAGCTACAGTGTCATTGACACTTTCATTGTTGTTGTTACACTGTCGAAAAATTTTCGGTCTGTCGGAAAATTTTGTGCTTGCCCCTCCGCCAGCGAAAAGCTATCTACGCCACTGCCTGGGACAGTCGGGCTGCATGCATGACATCACTCTAGTTTTGAAAGCCCTGATAGTGGCTTCTAGCACTCAACCAGTTAACATTTATTTTCTTGTCCCCACCCACTATACCCTCTCCTCCATCCCCAAAGTGTCCATTAAAATCTCTCATTAATACAACATGGAACCCCCTATTTTCCAGTTCTGTAACATGGGATCTGAGTGTCATATAGATTCCATCATTCCACTCAGGCTTGCTTCCTTCAACTGCCAAATATACAACCCTAATTGCGACACTTCTGTTTTTTATCTTGATTTTTGCCCATCTTTTTCGCTTTCTACTTGATTTGTTGTATTTACTTTTAAGTCTGTGATTTCCACAGGGCTTAACTCCTTAATATACTTACCTACACTCCTCCCTTTTTCTGGCCTTTCAATCGCCTCACTCCAGTCTACATATACCCCTTGATCTGGTCAGTCCTTTCATCCTGTCTAATCCATGTCTCGCTAAGGCTTATCAAATCAAGATTCTCATCCTCCACCATTCCTGCAAGAACCTCAGGAGTGAAGCAGTGCTTGTTTTCAGTTGTAAACAAGCTCTGTTTTACTGGTAATATAGGGCTTGGTAACCATTGCCTGGATGGAAGTCGTCTAAAATGGGCATGCGACATGGGTATAAAAGACTGACTGGACTTGACTTTCTACATGTTGCGGCCACGATTAGCCATTGTGCATAAACATGTTACCTTAAACACCAATAAATGAATAAATGAATCATCCTCCACCAAGGCCGTAGTTTTGCTTACTATCCTATGGAGACCCTGAATGTTGCTGTATCCCATTTTGAAAATGCATAAGCTCTTCGAGATGTTAATCTTATCTCTTTGTGCGGCCCCTTTTTTTTTTCTTTTTTTACATTTTTCCTCCCCATTTTGCTTTTGCTTCTGAACTTTCCCCATCCATCCTGCTTTAATGGAATCAAAAAAAGGTTCCATCCACTAACAGTAAGTTTGTGGAACCCAAAATATATTCCACTAACTAACATGTTCCTACTCAACACCTCTGTATTCATTTTACTTAGAAGAAGCTAGCTCCATCCCTGCCATACAAATCATGCTTACCCCCAGAATGTCCCCCAATTGCCAATAAAGGGCATCCCAAGATCCTCGCAGTATTTCTTTAATTCCCTGTTTACCCCAATAGTTCTAAAATTCTGTTCACTCCCTCCACTCATCACTGGAAGAAGCCCTGTCACTCATACAGTTTCTTTCCTGCTATGTAACTTGGCGATCAAGTCCCTGTATCTATCTGTAAGCTAAACTGACCTCCTTTCTCTGATATATTTGTACCCACATGCACTACCACCACTGGATCTGACCCAGAAGCCTCAACAGTACCATTCACTCTATCTCTAATATCATCCACCTTGGCCCCCAGAAAACACAGATTTGGTTCAGCCTGTCTGGACCACAAACTAATTTATCCAGCCTCTGTACTTTTCTACATACCGCTACCACCAGTTTTTGCTTAGACCCCCTGCTACTGATTTCCACTCCACCTTTTCTAGACTGACATATAACACCACCACCACCTGATAGTATTTCCTCCCCATTGCTGACCACCTCCTGAAGGCCTTCAGAACTACCTACCACTCCCAACACACTAAACCTGTTTTTCATGCTACACCCAGCCCTTGCTATACCACCCTCTATTGTCATATGATCTACCCTCCCCACCTTTCCTCTTGCTGACACCCCCATCATCAGAACACCACTGTAAACACTGTTTGATCCCTACTCAGGCCTCTTGGTTCCCTCTTCTCTACTCTACAGACCTTCCTGTTAACTACCCCATCATCCTCGACATCAAAAGTCCTTTTCTTACCTCCTGCCTGTCTCTTCAAGCTGCCAACCAATTTCCATCCACTGTCAAATGTTACCTTCATTAGGGTAACCTTTGACAATCCTGCCTTATCTGACTCCCTCCTCAACTGCTCCATTTCCCCCTTAAGCTTTAAAAATGCCTCAAACAACCTCAGAATCTCCTGACAGTTAGCATAGACCATGCCAGTCCATCCTGTGGCCATCCTGGTTCATCATTCCACACTGTACACATGCCTCTAGTTCAGAGCTGCCCTGCACTTCTACCCCTGACAGATACCAACCAATTCCTCCATCTGCACCCCAATACTAACTAACATACTTACCTCTGTCTGAACATAGTTGCATGCCGTTTTTCTTCAACTTAGTTTCAGTATGGTAGCAAAAGAAAATAAACCACTGGATTACTCACAACAACAATAAACAATGACTAGAACGGATACATAAAAAAGGGCAACAAATTTTAATTTTCAAAAGTTACAATCGATGCAGTTTAACCTAACCCACCTAAATATACCAAGATACACCCCTTAAATAAACTACACAAAATATGTAAACAAAAAGCTAAGGCCTAAAAAGTTAAAAATATGTTTCTCAGGCCCTCCTACATGGTCCTTTTGGCTACCACATGCTCTCTTTTTATAACCATCATCAACTCATCACTGCTGTCATGTTTTGTGTAGACTTTGGCACAGAAATAACAAGTATAAGGATTACCAAGCTGTTAATTGTTGGGTTTTATCAGATCATGGTGGAAGAAGTACATGGACAAACACAATCACTTTCAACAAGTGCCATCCAGTCCAGCATTGACAGGAGTTCCACAGTGCCTGCACCAAGCTTTGTATAAGTAATTTCTGAATTCAGATTTTCTTGAACTTTTATAAAATCAAGTCCTGGCTGCCTGAGCAGCTATGACTTGATTTAATGAATAATTCAAGATAATATTTACATAATTGTCTGTACGAACGGTATAACCTGTGACATAAAGCTAGTCAGTTGGACCAGCCCTTACATTTTTAGCTCAACTTTGACGAAGTCAAATTTGAGCTATTGTCATGGCCCGTCGTCCGTCTGTCCGTCCGTCCGTCTGTCCGTCTGGCCATCTGTCCGTCTGTCCGTACGTCAACAATTGGCTATGGCTCGGGCTAGAGGTCGTATTTATGAACCGATCTTTACGAAACTTCTTGTGTACCTTTGTTATGACCCTGGGACGGGAACGAGTGTTTTTAGGTGTGGTCCGAAATTCAAGATGGCTGCCAGAGGCCATTTTGTACCGATGATGCAAAAATCAGTTTTTTGTACAGAACTTCTGTATGAAAGTTCTGATTTGAATAAAGTTTTGTATAAATGTTTAGTACCATGGGATACATCACATATAATACGGGTTTTTTTCTCGTGCGTAAATTATGCAAATTAGACTGACTTTGATTTATTTAGTGTTACTTTCAGAGCTGTAAGTGCCAAGCTGCTATGGCTCGGGCTAGAGGCCGTATTTATGAACCAATCTTTACGAAACTTCTTGGGTACCTTTGTTATGACCATGGGATGAGAACGAGTGTTTTTGGGTGCAGTCCAAAATTCAAGATGGCTGCCAGCAGCCATTTTGTACCGATGATGCAGAAATTTTTTTTTTGTACAGAACTTCCATATGAAAGCTCTGATTTAAATAATTTTTCGTATGAATGTTTAGTACCATGAGATACATCACATATAATACGGGTTTTTTTCTCGTGCGTAGATTGTGCAAATTAGACTAATTTTGATGTTTTTTGGTGTTACTTTCAGCACTGTAAGTGCAAATGCCAATACGGCTCGGGCTAGAGGCCGTATTTATGAACCGATCTTTACGAAACTCCTTGGGTACCTTTGTTATCACCGTGGGACGAGAACGAGTGTTTTTGGGTGTGGTCCGAAATTCAAGATGGCCGATGGCAGCCATTTTGTACAAAATTTGGTGCAATCAGATTTTTGCACAGAACTTCCATATGAAAGCGCTGATTTGAATAATTTTTTGTGTGAATGTTTAGTACCATGGGATACATCACATATAATACAGGTTTTTTTCTCGTGCAGAAAGTATGCAATTAGATGAACTTTGATTTATTCAGTGCTACTTATACACTGTAAGTGCACATGTCAATATGGCTCGGGCTAGAGGCTGTATTTATGAACCGATCTTCACAAAACATCTTGGGTACCTTTGATATCACCTTGGGACGAGAACGAGTGTTTCTGGGTGCGGTCCAAAATTCAAGATGGCTGCCAGTGGCCATTTTGTACCGAAATTAGGTCTAATCAGTTTTTTGTACACAACTTCTATACGGCTCAGGCTAGAGGCCGTATTTATGAACCGATCTTTACGAAACTTATTGGGTACCTTTGTTATCACTGTGGGATGAGAACGAGTGTTTTTGGGTGTGGTCCGAATTTCAAGAGGGCCACCAGCAGCCATTTTGTACCAAAATTAGTGCAATCAGTTTTTTGTACAGAACTTCTGTATGAAAGTTCTGATTTGAATAAATTTTTGTATGAATGTTTAGTAACATGGAATACATCACATATAGTACAGGTTTTTTCTCGTGCAGAAATTATGCAAATTAGATGAACTTTGATTTATTCAGTGCTACTTATACACTGTAAGTGCACATGTCAATACGGCTCGGGCTAGAGGCTGTATTTATGAACCGATCTTCACAAAACTTCTTGGGTACCTTTGTTATCACCTTGGGATGAGAATGAGTGTTTCTGGGTGTGGTCCAAAATTCAAGATGGCAGCCAGTGGCCATTTTGTACCGAAATTAGGTCCAATCAGTTTTTTGTCACAACTTCTACACAGCTCATATTTGTTAACTGATCTTCACGAAACTTCTTGGGTACCTTTGTTTTCATCTTGGGACAGGAATGAGTGTGTTTTGGGGTGCCTTTGTTATCACTGTGCTATGAGAACAAATATTTTGGGGTTCAGTCAGACCCATTCTGGGACGCAAAGATTTCTTTTCTAGCTTAGCATCTGACTGTCACCCACCTCTACAATACTTTACCTATACATTTGTTACAGGCAATGGTCAGTATTTATGTACAGACCGTTACAATACTTTATATGTACCTTTGTTATCAGGCCATTACCTAGATGTTTGTCATTGCTGTATCACATACTATACATGTACATGTCTTTGTCTTTGTCTTGACAAGTTGAGCTACAGTGTCATTGACACTTTCATTTATCAGCATTATAACTCATATTAGGCCTAAAAAAGTTAAAAATCTGTTTCTCAGGCCCTCCCGCAGGGTCCTTTGGCTAATGCATGCTCTCTTTTTATAACCAATGCAAACTTAAAAAAATAAAAATTAAATGGTTTATGTCTGATATTTTACCCAAATTAAGAAAATCGATAAATTTGTCCCTTGAGTGCAACTAGGCTCTACAATGCTTAGAATTGCAAAGCCTTCTTGCACTCAAGGGACAAAATACACCACCACCCATGCTATTTTGTTTATTATGAGGCCTAAAACATAAAACAAACCAAGAACATGAACTTTTGATGGCAAAAAAATAATTACAAAAATAAAATAAAAAAATGCCCGACCACATGCAATTTTACAAAAAATGGCCTGAGAAACAGAAATATATATCTAAAAAAATACTCATTCTCAATCTCGACATCCAAAGTAAGCTTGTTGTACTGATAGCACTGACCAGTTCTGGCCATTACGATAAAGGGTAAAACAGCTAGAGTGCTGATGGATGATAAAATTTGATTAGAGTAAAGGGATTAAACCACATTGGATCTCAGATTGCTGCTGTACTGCTTTTAGAAAATTGCAAGTGAAGAGTTTGTCCATGAACAATATTAAACTTGTTGTGAAGTAAATCAACTTGACTCAAGGGTTATTAATTTCCATTGTTTGAACATTATATCGCACTTTATGTAATTATATTACTTGCCACCTTTATCCCACGCAGTGCAAAGGGTACTTATTTTTAGGTGGAAAATTTGATCAACCATGCTAGAATCTTCTTTTAATCAAATTCAATACCAATATCAATTATTCATTATTCTTGCTCTCGATCAAGGTAATCCTTTTCTCATACAATTAATGGATTTCAGATGGGTTTCGGCAGGATATATTTCATAGTAAAAGAACGTAGGAAATGAGAGACAATAAAGCTAGGAAACCATGATCTCTTTTTTCTTGGCCTGGATCCCTAATGTACTGCATCTATTTTTTTAACCCTTTACCCATTACACACATTATCAAAATTTGTTCTTAGTCTCCTACCAGTAAAGGGGACTATAGGTTTCCTCTGTGGCCATATGTCTGTCCAGCTGTCCCACTTTGGTTTTCAGTTGTAATTTTTTTAACCATATATCAGATTGTCATTAAACTAAGATGGATGATGTCTTTTGGAAAGAGGAAGAACCCTATTGATTTGGGGGTCAATGGGTCAAAGGTCACAGTTGTGGCCGCTATTAATGGACTTTAATTTCGGACTTGAAATGGTTTCCAGAGATGATCTTTTCAACAGTTCATCTGATTCTCATCAAACTTGAACTGATAATGCCCCTTAGAAAGAGGAAGAACCCTATTAACCCTTTACCTAACGAATCGCTGGCATCCACCTGCGTAATATGTAAATTCAGCAGTTGAAAAAATACTATTTTTCAAAACATTTCAACAAAACCATATCATGTGACCCCTCGTGGGAACGAGCTCATCAAGCACATGATATGGTTTTGTTGAAATGTTTTGAAAAATTTTTAAAAATTATATTTAAAATAATAAATTTTGATATTGTCTGTGTTTGGTAAAGAGTTAATTTTGGGGGTAAGTTGGTCAAAGAACAAGGTCACAGCAGCTATAAGTGTACTATAATTTGGAATTGAAATGGTTTCTGTAGATTATCTTTTCAACAGTTCATCTGATTCTCACCAAACTTGAATAGAGGCACTTCCTCCCTGTTGACCTGCATTTTTTATGTGTAATCATAATATGTAAACCAACATGCTGACAGTCAATTTTGTTTCGATTAACACAGTTTTAGGGGATGTGCTCTTGAATTTTTTACCCAAATTATCACAGATATTCTGTGGCTAGTAGGGGACATTGTATTGTTTTAGCAATACTCGCAGAATGCTTGTTTTGATTATTTTTAAAAAACATATCATGTAACACCCTCATTGGAATGAGCTCAGTGAGCTTGTTCCATTGAGGGGTCTCATGATGGTGTTTTTTTTTTTTAATTGGCGATGGCTGAGGGGTATTGGAACCCTCCCCCACCCCCTGGAGTTGGGGAAGATAGGCCTCAGATTCACCAAATGAACCATGGATGGTTTAGCCTGGTGGGAGAAAATTTACTTGAAATTAGACAGAATGATCTTACTTAATGAGGTAATTTAGTTCAGCCAATTAGGAATTACTGAAATAAAAGAACATTGGAGAAATTTCTCTTTCTGGATTTTTCCATTTGATGACAAAATCAAGAAATGCCTCTCATTTTATCTCAGTCATTCATCTCATGGTTTCATCTCATATACACAGCATTGAGAAGTGACAATTGTTTGTATACACAGCATTCATAGAACATTCAAAATTATTATTTCATGGCAATGCATTACTTTAGAGAGCTTCTGAGATTATTATATATTTTATGGAATATTATTTTCATGACTTGTGTGTAATTTTGTATTGGAAAAGTGTTTCTAAAATTTTAAGAGAATTTCTTCTTGTAAAAAACCAGGATTTCACTGCATTGTTTTCAAATGTCCTGCACTGTCAATACTTGATGGATATTATTTCCTTTTGAATTTTGCTTTATTAGAATTTATTGGATACTGCAGGATTTTTCATTGAACATTTCTTTACAATTTATTGGATACTGTTTCTGCAGACACATTCTTGGACATTACAATACCACCTGGAATGTTTCTTCATCACATCTGTTACTGGATTTATATTATTTTTTTATTATTAAATTTCAGAATAGTTAAATTGAAGTTATTGTTGTTTGGTCCCAGATTTCTTTCCACTGCCATCATTATTATTACACACCATAGCAGTTGCAGTCATGAGATAGCTAAAGATACTCAAAGTGACCTTACACACCAATAAATAAATCTGTCCATCCATCTGGAGACGAACTTGGTTTGCATTTTCTAATTAACTAGTTGAGTGCTAGAAGCCACTATCATGGCTCTACTGAAATGTGATGAAAGCCACTATAGTAGTAGGAACAAAAAGTTCATATAAAATTTTTTTGTTACCATTTATTGGAGAGTGCCAACAGGCACTCCCATTAAGTAGTAACAAAACAATGATTTATGAACAAAATCTTGCAGAATTAAGGTTACCCTTGTTGGTAGCATTGTATCTTTGAAAAAAATGCTCATGTTTCAGATCACCTTTGAAAAAAATTATAATTTAACACTACCAGTTAAAATTCCACTTGACCGATCAAAACCAAACTTTATATGTAAATTGGGCCTGGTGAGAAGAAGAACCCTGTTTATTTTGGCATCTTTGTGCCAAAGGATGAGGTCACAGTAATCTTGAACAAAACAATTTTCTGTGAAGTCAGTTTCCACTCTCTAATTAAAGTTCTGGTTGGTCGTTCAAAACCTAACTTTTCTTGATACCTAGGCCTTAACTGGTTGAGTGCTAGAAGCCATTATCATGGCTCTGTTGAAAAGTGCTGAAAGCCACTTGAGTGGCTTTACACTGTATACATCAGCTTGATGTTCGCTCAGCAGTAGAAGAAAAAAATCTTATATAAAATTGTTTGGTTGCAATTTATTGGAGAGTACTATTGGCACTCTCCAATAACTTGTAACCAAACAATTATTTATGAACAAAATCTTGCAAAATTAGAGCTACTCCTGCTGGTGGCATGAACAAAAACAAACATGTTTCAAATCACCTTTAAAAAATAATTTAGCACTCAACCAGTTAAAACCTTGCAGTACTCCAGTTGGCATGAAAAGTTGATTTTCCACCAGGAATGATCCTGAAACTTCACCCATGTTGGAAGAAACACTCTTAAGGGAGAGGAAAGATTTACAGTAGAAATAAATTTTCCACCCTCCTCCACCCCAACTTCATTTAGCCTTGCTATGCCACTGTCTGTGTCAGTATTAGTCAGATTCAAATAAATTATTTTATCTACCATTTACCAACAAATGCAATCGCAAACACCAATATCAGTAGCGATAAAAATTTGGTGATAAAAGATCTTGTATCGATGTCGCAGTATAAAAAAAGTCACATGACATCACGAGAAAGGAAAGTACCCGTGCCTGACAGACTAGTTCAGTGGTACTGGCAATCACAAGTCATTTCCTTCAAAATCTTACAATGCTGCAATGAACAGTTGCATCAAGTTTGCCTCATCATACACGTTGCAGGAAATCGCACAATCCATTCCACAAACAATCCACCATGCAAAACACCAAAACAAAAATGATGGAAGTGAATCACGTAATGTCAATTCTCATTTAATTGCTTCTAAAAATTATGAATGAAGTGACGTCATGTATTTAAAGCGATTCTTGCGCACTACAAAAATATAATTTCCTAGTTCTTTTCGCAAGCTAGCCATCTGTGCATTGGGTGACCTCATAAAATGAATTGAATTTGGTTAGAAATATCACTGCTTGACGGAAAAAGCATACTTGGGACGAATTTGATTATTTTTCTTTTCACAGTGTACAATTTCATTCATGCTGAAGGAATTTCTTCACGTGCCGTTGGATTGAGAGAATTGAAAATGGAGATCTATTATTTTGATCAGTTGAGTGTGCCTTTTTGTTTCCTAACAATTATTTTTGAGAAGTTATGGTTTTGGGTTTTTTTGACTGAAGAGCAGATAAATGTGTTGTGCGCTCAATGTGCTTGTATACAATCTTTTATCGCGACTTGACTCATTTTTGGGGAGATATAACTACACGTTGTGCAGGCACGATGCGTAGCTATTCAGCCCAAAAAACAAGTCTCATGGTTATAAAAGATTCTGTACAAGCACAATGTGCACATAACACATATGTATCAAAGATCTGGTTATATTCTAAATCAAGATGCCGATGGATGAGACCAGCAATGAGATTCTGAGTTCTAACAGTTGACATATCATAGTGTTAGATTTATTTCCCCTTGTTTTGCTTGGAGTTGTTTTTGAAGTTGGATCAGTACAGAAGCCTGTGTTTGGGCTTCATTAAAAAAGTTGGCAAAATAATTTTCTCATATTCTTAACCCTTTGAACACGAGATGCTGTTTTTCTGTCTTTAAGTAGAATGGCTGCTGAGTGAATGTATGAAATAGACCAATTAATATTTTCACTCACCATGCAGCCATGGAGCTGAATGTTGAAAATATTAATTGGTTTACCCTAAATAATGAATATGGACTCTTCCAAGTCCTGCCATTGGACTGACATGGAAGATACCATCAGGGTTCAAAGGGTTAATGTGCAGTATATCAAACTTCATCTGGAAGCAATTGATATTCTGTCAAAAATAGTTTGTTTCATTAAAATCAGTTGAAGATTGCCTGCTGGGACTCTTCAGTGTGTTTTTGCAACAATCAGTTCAATTGCTGAAGAATAATTTTTGATTACCAAAATATTATCTAGCACCTTATCACTTAAAACCTCATCTTTTCAGTTTCAGCATTGATATCTGTTTCTGAACAAAGGATGAAGGGGAAGAAGGTTTTAACCCTTTACCTAATGAATTTGTACTGAGGCACTGGAAATGATTTGGTGTTTGGAGGTTATAAACAGTTAACAGAACAATTCAGTTAACCCCCTGAATTCTGATGTCAAAATGGCAAAGTTTTTGGCAGCAAATATTTCCTACAATGCAGTTTGATATTTAACCAAATATACCTTGTTTGACAGAGTTCACTGTGCTCTGTCAAACAATGTATAATTGGTTAAATTCATAGTTAAACAAGAGAAAAACAGAGTGATTGGAGAATTTTGTTGCACTGCTGGGGATTAAGAAATATTCAATTTAGTGGACTCTCCTGTATTTGGAAAAAGGACTAGAAGTGCCACCTGCATGTTGTGTTGAATAAAACATTAATGCAATTCCCTTGAATAGCAGCATTTGGCAGGCTTGGCCAAAGTAAATAGTTTGCAATTTTACCCTTGATTTCCTCCCCATGGGAACCCCAGGAAATGAAGCAGTGCTTGTTTACCAAGCTATCTTTTACTTGTAAAACAGGACCCAGTAACCAGTGGCTGGGGGTGGAAGTCCTCTAAAAAGGGTATAAACAATTGGCTGGGCTTGACTTCACATCCATGGTGTGGTCATGATTAGCCCTTGTGCAGAAATATGTGATCTTAAAAATAAATAAATAAATAAATAAATAAATAAATAAATAAATAAATAAATAAATAGGTATTTGCCATTCAATTTGTGTCAGTCAGAGAGTGAATTTAGCTGAAAACTAATATTTTACTTGACACAAGTTGTAATAGAACTGGTAGTTGATTGGAACAGAATGATACAAGATGAGGTTGGAAAAATACCAAATGAGGTGGATCAGAGGGTGGTATTGATCCCTGTCAGCCTTCTACTTTGCTATACCAGCAAACCTATACAAATGGGGTGAATTATTGCTTCGTTTGCCTGCCATTCATCTAAAAATAAACAGGGTGACCAATTAATAACACTTCCATATTTTTATTATGCCCTCATCAATTCGGGCTTGGTACAATATTTTTTGCAGAGTTATGGCCCTTTTCTGACTTTGAAAACATGTTGATATTGGTATCTGGGTGATAAATTTAGTTTGACTGAACAAAAGAAAACAAAATTTTATACATAGGTTTTATAACCACATAATACAGGTTGGGATTGATAGTGGGCTTGGTTTGATATTTTTTGGCAGACTTATGGCTCTTTTCTGACTTCTAAGACCTGTTGATATTGGTTTCTGGATGGTAACTTGAGTCAAAGGTGTCCGATTTCAATCAAACTTAGAGTATAACTTACTGAAGATAACAAACCAGACAGATTTGATTTTGAGTGTGGTGCCATAATTTTTATCTGAGTTATGGCCCCTTTTTAGACTTTGTTAACCATTAAATATAGTTTATCATAAAGCAGGGGCATTTGTGTCTCGTGGACACATTTGGTGGCCTGCTGTATTGGTGCTATGGTTTAATGGAGAAAAGATAAGATATTTATTAATTCAATATCAACAAAGATAAATGACTAGAAACTCATGCTTGGCAGTGGGGGGTGGGCATAGCCACCTTTGGCATTGCACTTGTTTTTTCATATTTTCATATTTTTCATGAGGTAGTGATGTTCCAACAAATCAATTTGAAAATTGGGCAGTTAAAAACAAATTATCTTTTTTCAAATTTCAACAAAACCTCATCGAGCTCATTCCAATGAGGGGTCTCATGATGTTTTATGAAAAATTGGGAAAAAAATATTTAAAATAACAAACTATGATAGCATGTGCATTGGGAAAAGAGTTATGTTTTTCTTGAAATTGTTACCAAAACAAGGAATATCTGATCTAAATAGCCATATGAATGTAAAATGAGTGTCAAATAGAAAAGGAACACAGCCTTATAAACTATTTATATCTAATTTCCGTTAATGTCATTGATCATCTGACTAGAGGCTAACTCTTTTCTGTGGTCATTAATTAGAGTATCTGTGTCCTGTAGATATCTCATTTCTATGGAAGGATTTATATTAGATGATAAATCACTCCCGCTTATAAAACATTAATACTTTTCCAGGCACCATAATTATATGGGATCCAGAAAATTTTGGGGGTCTGGATGAATTATTTGTCTGAAAGCTATCCAAGACATTTTTAGAGAACACAATGGGATATTTATTTATTTATTTATTGGTGTTTAACGTCACAGTTTTTTTTTTGCACAATGGCTAATCATGACCACAGCAGTTTTACTGGTGGAGGAAGCCGGAGTACCTGGAGAGAACCACCAAGAAATGACGAGCAACTGTCAGCTCCACAACATACTAACTCCACACAAGCAGGGTTAGCATTGGTTGCAGACAAGTGCACCATCGACGTGCAATACGCCTTAGTGTACAATGCCACCGTGCCCCCACATGGGCAATGGGGATGAAGTGTCTTGCCCAAGGACTCAACGCAGTTGTTGCAGGTGGGATTCGAACCAAGGACCTCTCGGCTTGCCACCTGAACCTCTATCTACTGAGCCCCAAACAATGGGATATAGGCATATATTGATTGATGTCTGAACAAAGTGGACTGTACAATTTACAAATCTCTCCTTTTAAATTCATTTAGGTAGATTGACCCTGTTTTTGTTTTTCATTCATCATGTTTTGGGTTATGCTTCACATTAATTGTTTGGTACTATGCAGGCTGATGGATAATGGGGTCGGTTAATGCTGCAGCATAAGAAGCAATCAGGGGTGAGCTTGGGTGGATAAGGATCAAAGACAGGATAGACTTAACTGGTAGAGTGCTGAAAGTCCATATTTGGGCTTTATTCTGAAGGGCAGATGCTGCAATATAAAGGCTTCATATTCTGTGGATGTGTTCCATATTCTCTTTAAAGTAAAATTATTAGGTCTGTGTGGACTTTGCCTTGTCATAATTATGGGAGAGTGCCTCTGGGCACTCTCCCATAAATCGTAACAAGGCAAAGACAAATACCCGGGTAAGCAAATTTTGATGACCAGAATTAATTCAGAACTCTACCAGTTAATGAAACTCTGTTATTTTAACTATTTGCTAAATCTCCCCGACAGCCGATGGTGTAAACAATAATGTTCCGGAATATCTAGAATTCAAACACAAACGCAGGGTGGATGGTCCAAGTGAGGAAGTTAATAGAGAACTATTCAATCAAGATTTTGGACTTAGAAGTAGGGACAATCCAGGGAATAAAAATTGTCAGAGAGAGTAATGGAGGATTGTAACCTTAACTGGCAAGAGGGAGGTCAAATCAAAGATGTCTCTGGGTGGCTGGCATCATAAAGTGAAGCCAGGTTTTCAAGAGTAGCTGGGTGGCACCTTTGGGCTGTGGGAGTGGGGGGGGGGAGCACTTTTGAAAACATCACTGCAGACTTTCAGAAATGAGTCTTGTATTATGGTAACTAATGTATGTACATATGTATATGTATACATGTGTATTTATGCACATGTGCATATATTTATGTTGTAAAGCGCTTCGAGCCTCGCGGGATGAGGTACTATACAAGAACAATTTATTAGTATTATTATTAAGTTGAGGTCGCGTGCGGTTGCTTGAGATTAGGAGAAAAATTTAGAAAGACAGCAAAAAAAGAGTGTGAAATATGTAATTTAGGTGTACTGGAGACCCTGGAATGCTTTCTATTAGAATGTCCAAAATACCAGTCTAACAGAATGAGATTCACTGGGAGCATAATGGGGAAGTGGGGCGGCAGAATGAAGGGCATGTGTTTAGTGGGTGACACAAAGGAGAGGGTTAGAATGATTCTTGGCGAAGTTGGGAAAAACTGGTCATCAAGCAGTTCATCTCTGAGTGTTGGGAGGAGAAAGGAGATGTGGGGATAGAGAGACATTTTGGGGCACAGGAGTAATCAAAGCTTTCTGACCTGAGAACTGCGACAAGTCAGTAACTGGCCAAAGTGTTATTATTAGCTCACCTGGCCCAAATTATTTATTATTTATTGGTGTTTAAGGTCACATATTTATGCACAATGGCTAATCATGACCGTGACAGTTTTATGGGTGAAGAAGCCAGAGTACCCGGAGAGAACCACCGAGCAACTGTCAGCTCCCCAACATACCAGCTCCACACAAGCAGGGTTAGCATTGGTTGAAGAAAGTACACCATCGACGTGCAGTACGCCTTAGTACACAACACCACCATGCTCACACGTGGACAATGGAGATGAAGTGTCTTGCCCAAGGACTCAACGTGGTTGCCGCAGGTGGGATTCGAACCGAGAACCTCTCGGCTTGCAGCCTGCACCTCTACCAACTGAGCCACCGCGCTCCCCACCTGGCCCAAAGGGTCGTGTGAGCTATTGCCATCACTTGACGACCGTTGTCATCCATAAACTTTTCCCACTTTCATCTTCTTCTCTGGAACTGCTGAGCTGGTGTGAACCAAACTTGGCAGGAATGGTCTATGGGATGTCCTCTACAAACGTTCCTCATTTTGTTCGTCGTATGAAAAACATGGCTGCCAGAGGCATTCTTTGATTTTAGTTGGCGGATTTTCAAAAGTCTTCTCGTCTGAAACTACAAGGCCAAATGTTTTGGAACTTTACATGATTGATGACTGGGACACCCTGTACTAATGATCTTCATTTAATGTTGATCAGGTCGGAAACATGGATGCAATTGTAGCTTATATTTACTATAGAAAACCCTATTGGAAATCACATTTTCATCTTCTCTGGAATTACTGAGCCGATGTGAACCAAATTTGGCAGGAATCATCTATGGGAGGTCCTCTACAAATGACCCTCATTTTATTCCCGTGGGATGGAAAACATGGCTGCCGGAGGCATTCTTTGATTCTGATTGGTGGATTTTGAAAAATCTTCTCCTCTGAAACTGCAAGTCCAAATGCTTTGAAACTTCACATGATTGATGACTGGGACACCCTCAACCAACAATCCTCATTTAATGTTGATCGGGTTGAAAATATGACCACAATTGTGGCTTATAGATCGTGACCCTTCGCTTGTTAAATGGGTCAGGAGTGAAGCCACTTTGTTGGTTCGTTCCCACGTCGAACTGGCCAACACAGTCAGTGAGCTTAGGGAGGCCCTCTCCTTGCTCACTTCGGTTCTGTCCAAGAGCCTTTTCCGTTGCTTCCAGCAAGGCTACAAGTGGTTTCCGGGTGCCCACTGTGGCGCCCCCTCCCGGGATTGGAAACAGGCCGCTTTCTGATCCTCCTGGTGTGCCTACACCATGGGAGGCGTCGGCTGGTTTGCCCATGGTGGTCTATGTCTCTTCCGACTCGGGGGATGAGTCCAACATACCTGACGTCGAGAGCCAACAGTCTTCTGACTTGGGGGAAGCTCTTGACTTTGTGTTTGGGTTTCTTCCAGATCTCAAACCGTCAAACCAGCCGACAGTGTCAGCCCAGCCACGATCATTGGTTGCACGCCTACAGCCTGTGGAGCAACCTGCTTCTGGGCGCCTTCTACCGTGCCTGTCGGTACAGGTGGTTGAAGCATTTACAACTTTGGACTCTAAGCTGAGTTCCAAGGCTATGAAGACGTCGTTCTTCATCAGGGTTGACACTTTTTTGCCTCCAGTGCATTATCGTTCCTACGATTCCGCCAATCCGTCAGTCTGCCAGACTTTGGCCATTTTTCATATGGAGACTTTGGAGTCAATGTTGGGTTTATCGAGAGAGATGCTGGACATGCTTTCTCTCTCCGATCACGTCATCTGTGCTTTGCTGCTTATCTGCCCCAGATAAGTTTTTGACGACTTACAGGCTCTTTTGTGTGTGCTGTCCAAGGCGCTCATGCATCTTCTCACATGCATGCCTGTAACACGGCCAACTTCTTCAGGGGCAGCTCGCTGCTCTTCGATCTGCCTCTATCGGCGGGTCCGCAACTATTCCATGGTTCCGTGGCAACAGTTCAAGATGACTCCCTATGTCATTCCATAGATCAGCTGCTGCTTCGTCAGCTTGATCAGCCTTCTGTTGGAGGCAGGGGCCGTCCAGAGCCTAACAAGTACCCTTCTGCTTCCTCTGCGAAGCCAAGGGCCGATCCTTCTGCCGCCACTTCTACTTACTCACAGGGTGAGGGTAGGCTCAGCAGTAGTCACCTCGATTCGTCCCAGGTTGAGGCATTCCACTCCGTCGAGAGTGCTTCTTCCAACACAAGTCCCTTTCAACGTTACACGTTGGGAACTTTTGATCATGGAGATAGCCAATCTCCTGTCAAATGGGGCGATCGAGGTCATCAAGAACATTCTTTCAGTGGGATTTTATTCCCGCCTGTTCTTGGTGCCGAAGAAGGGCGGCCGACTCCGACAGGTTATCGATCTGAGTAATCTGACCCAGTCTATCATTGCTCTTAAGTTCAGCATGGAGGCTTTCAGGTCAGTTCACCACTCCATCCACCAGGGAGTTTTCCAGTTCAAGGCCATGCCATTTGGCCTCGACCTGGATCCTTGGGCCTTCACCCGTTTGATGTCACATGTGTTAGTCTTACATCGCACACAGTCCAGGGTGTCTTCTTCGGCATATCTAGTCGATATCCTCCAGAGGCATTCCAATGCTGCCTTTTTGGAGTTGGATGTCGAACACTGTTGAGCCTGCACATGTCACTAGGGTTCAGAGTCAACGAGGAGAAGTTGGACCTGGTCCCTTCTCCATTGTTTTGTCTTCTAGGGAAGGGCTTCCGTACTCAGCTTGATACGGTGGTGGGTTCCCGGGCAAGGGCTGTGATTTTCTCAGCCTTTGCCCTGACTCTGTCCCAGTCCACGTCCACAACAGCTCGGAGTCTTCCCCGGCTGCTTGGTCTCTGCGGTTCGGTGACGGATCTCATTCCTCTAGGTCGGCTGCATGTCAGACCTCTTCATCACTTTCTGCTCAGTCGTTTGTCAGACCTCTTCATCACTTTCTGCTCAGTCGTTGGAGGCCGAATGTCGATCCTCCGAATGTCGATCCACTGAGTGGATGCTCCACATGGCAGTGTTCCAGTCTATTTGCGATCTCTGGGGTCGTCCCCACATCGATCTCTTTGCGACTCATTGGAACCATCAGATGGACACTTTCATGTCCCTGTGTCCAGATGCTCTGGCTTTCACCATGGACACTCTGCCCCTCCTTTGGAACGGTCTTGTCAGCTACGCTTTCCCGCCAGTTCTGATTCTGCCTCAGGTTCTAGCTGAGATACGAACCTGCAGTTGTCGAATCATTTTGATCACACCTCTGTCGCCTCAGTGGGTGTGGATCAATCTGCTCTGCTCTCTGTTGAAGGCGGTTTCGGCACGTCTCCTTCTACGTCGCGACCTTCTTTGCGAAGGTCGCCCCAGTTGGTTTCACATCAACCCGACTTCTTTGTGCCTTCACGCATGTCTTTTGTCAGGTCCTGTCTTCTCTGTAGCGTTTTTTCGAGACGAGCAGTGGAGTTTCTTCTTCAAGGAGGCACTCCACTGGTTTAGCCTCTGTGGCTAAGTGGAAGGTCTTCTGTCAATGGTGTGCGGATCACTCTGTTTCTTCTGTCACTCTTTCGATCACACAGATTGCAGAGTTTCTGGTATATGTTTGATTCTGGGGGTCTCCAGCCTGTTTCCATCAATGGGTACAGGTCCATGCTTTGGAGACCTTTTCGTGTGTGGGGCAGCGTCATATCGGCACTAATCCATGCCTCTCCAAGCTCGTTCGGCACTTTTCCTTGAAAAGGCCTAGGACTTTGCAGCTTACCTCAAGATGTAATCTTTCTTGGGTGATGCTGTGCTGGGGGGGGGGGGGGGGGGGGGGAGGGGGGGGCGCCGTTCGAGCCTTTATCAAGGTGGATATGCATTTTCTCACATACAAGACGGCTTTTCTGATGGCTTTTGCCTCAGCCAGATGGGTTAGTGAGCTTCACGACCTCTCGGTTGACTCGGCCTTTTTCTGGACCTCTTCCACCAGTGTTCTGTTTACCAGTGATTGCTCCTTTCTGGCCAAGAATCAGTTAACAGAAACTACTCCGCCTCCTGTATGTATCGGGGCTCTTCCTTCTGTTGAGGGTAAACACCCTTTCCTCTGTCCGGTTCGTGCAATTCAATTTTATCTCAATCGGACGCTGTTCATCAGGAATGGTAAGAATGATTTTCTGTCTCTTATTCCTGGTCGTCAGAAGATCTCACCTGAATCCATTTCTCGATGGATTTGTCTTGCTATTCGTGCAGCTTCCGCTCGTCTAGTGACTGGCAATTGTATTACCAATTGTATTTCTGCCACGAGGTGCATGCGTTGTCTACCTCCTGGGGCTTATACTACCTCTGTCATGTTGTCGGATGTTATGCTGGCAGCCTACTGGAGAAATGCTACTTTCTCCACTTATCTTCGACAGTTGCAGGAGCAGGCAGAGGACCTTTGTACTACGGGCACTCTTTCTTCTGCTCAGGCTGTTGTCTACCCCAGCCATTCGGCTTTTTACAAGGTCAGTTCCAGCTCTGTGGTGTTACTGCCCTTTCTGCCTGTGTGTCATACATAACCATACGCCTCATCTCTCATTGTCTTTTACTAATGTTTGTGTGATGCTATGGTTTGATAAGCCTAGGGACCTCTTCCTCTGTCCAAGGTTCCAGTGCAGTTGGGTTATGTGTGGGTTGGTTATGTGATTCCCTCCATCCTATTGTCTATTCAGCCTGTAGTAAACAATTGTAAGGTAGGTTGACAAGAAATTTAAATTTTATAGTAAATTTCCTTTCTTATTATACCTACCGCAATTGTTTACATGGATGCCCTCCTGTCTTCTTATTCGGGTAAGAATCCTTCCTTCCCACTGATCACATAACTCCTATGTTGGCAGACTCAAAAGAATGATTAATTGATGACTGCATTGTGCACTGGTTTCCGCAAGTTGTGGAATTGTACTAAGAGAAGAGCTACCCCTACTAGGTGTGCACCAATGGCGCTCGACCCAATTTTGGCTTATTTTTTCATGGTGCTTTTGCACCACTTTTCTTTCCCAAATCTCTTGGGAAAGATCAAATAGAGAGCATATTTTCTGAGTTAGGGTCTTCCACTGTAGTGCAAGCCTATAGTACACAATTGCGGTAGGTATAATAACAAAGGAAATTTACTATAAAATTTAAATTTCTCTGCCAACCATTGAAGTCTGTATGTTTATAGACATATATGGCTTCACTAATCCAGTACGGGTATTTAATCTATTAAACCTTGTTTGACAGAGCTCCATGATCTCTGTCAAACAAGATACAGTACAGCTATAATAAAGTGTACTAATAATAACTGCATATTTTCACCTTATTATGGGCAATATTCCTATAGCATTAACGTGATATTTTCTAAATGTTATGCCATACAGTACGTGGAGAGTGCATTATCACTAAATCACCCACAGGGTGGAGATTCCACCCAGGCAATAATTGCAAATTTGTTGCAAAGCATTACAAGCACAAGCAAAGTTTGAGCCAATGGACCTCCGGGTTATACCCGGAGGTCCATTGGCTGAAACATTGCTTGTGTTTTTCGTCCACATGTACAGAATTTGAAAGTGATACTTTGGGTGATAACTCCACTCCCCAGGTGATTTAGTTACAATCCACTCTCCACATACTGTATATCACAAGTTGAACAAACTCGTGATGTGATATTTTCACAATCAACATTCATAAATTAAATGATGAAATCACTGCAGTGCATGTTCTCCTTACATTTCAATTTTCAATGCCGGCTTTTTTTTATTTTATTTATTTATTGGAGTTTCACAACACTTTCGACAGCCAGGGTCACCTCGTGTTGCCCAGTTTATGGGTTGAGGAAGATGGAGTACCCAGAGAGAATCAATGAGTAACAGCGAGCAACTATCAGACTCCCCAACAAATTAACTCCACACAAGCAGGGATAGCATTGGTTGAAGACAGGTGCACCATCGACGTGCATTATGCCATAGTACACAGCGCCACCGTGCCTCCACATATGCCGGCTGTTAAGTTGTATAACTATTGTATTACAGCCATACACACCATATTGGATGTCAATATATTTTGTAAGGAGCATTACATTGTCAACTTCAGTGTGCAAATTATGACTGACTGATGTGCTCAGTGGGCGGAATTACGACCGACTGACACATTATTGCTGTAAGAATGTCACAATATTCAAGTAAAAATGTGGAAATTGGGCACTAATTTAATAGTATGTGCAGGTTTCAACTTAACCCTTTACCTAACATGAAAAGCAGATGACACTTGCAAAAAAAATTCTTGAATAACTAATTTTTTTCATTTTTTGTCTCAAAAACATAGGTTATGACCCCTCGTTGGAACGAGCTCGACGAGCTCGTTCCAACGAGGGGTCATAACCTATGTTTTTGAGACAAAAAATGAAAATATTTTGAAAATTAATTGACGATTTTTGAGAATAGCGCTGGCCGGTTTTGGCTGTTACGTTGGGTAAAGGGTTAATTGTAGGCTGTACTGTACAATAGAATGAATGGTGAGGTTATCACAAGAATACGGGAGCACAGTGGCTCAGTAGTTATTGCATTGGACTTCAAACCGAAAGGTCCATGGTTCGATCCCTGCCAGGGGTTACTTCATTGTATCCTTGGGCAAGGTACTTAATCCTGATTGCCCTTGTGTGGGCACGGTGGCGCTGTGTACTGAGGCATAAAGCACGTCGATGGTGCACTTGTCTTCAATGCAAATCCTGCTTGTGTGGTGTTAGTACGTTGGGGAGTCTGACAGTTGCTCGAAGTTGCTTGGTGGTTCTTTCTGGGTACTCTGGCTTCCTCCACTCGCATAAACTGTGCGATACGAGGTGACCCTCACTGTTGAAAGTGTCCTTAAACCCCAATAAATAAATAAATCACCAGAATACAGGAAAATGACCATCTTTCTATTAATTGAATTTCCGTTAATTGAATAATTTTCTCTTGTAAAGTGGCAATTCAATTAACATGGTTGCACTGTATTTCTTCTGCATTACTACTATCAATATGTTCAAGCCTGGGAAATAAGAGTGAATTCATTGAACATCACATATTGCTCATGACTTATTACCCAGCTGGTGTTTCTAGTCCGGTGTCATCTGCCTGTTCAGGCAGACGACACTTGACTAGAAACAACTGCGCAGATTTTAAGTCTCTGTCTCTGCTTCGTATTATATGGACCATCAGTACCAGAACACCTGTTGTGTTCCTCATAGGAAAGTATACTCAACTTCATGTTTCTATATGTTTTTTTTCACCTCTTAACCCTTTACCTAACATGAAAAGCAGACGACACTTGCAAATAAAATTCTTGAATAACTAATTTTTTTCATTTTTTGTCTCAAAAACATAGGTGATGACCCCTCATTGGAACAAGCTCGATGCGCTCATTCCAAAGAGGGGTCATAAAACCTATTTTTTGAGACAAAAAATAAAAAAAATATGAAAATTAATTGGCGATTTTTGTGAATAGCACTGGCCGGTTTTCGCTGTTACATTGGGTAAAGAGTTAATGTAGGTAGCCCAGATCACGTCACCATTCTAAATATGTCCACAAAGTGCTGAAGTGTAATACAATGTAATGACAGTATAAACTTGCACAGTTAGGGCCTTATGCCAGAGTTGAATTACTGCCCTACAGTCAAAATTTGGATTAAACTTGTTAATGGACACTGAACCTAACTATCATAAAAAAATGACCTTTTTGCATATTCTATGCCTATGTCTATGGAAGACAAGTGCTTGTGTACATGAAGCTGCAACTGTCATAAACATTTGATCATGAATGGACAAATGAATAAATGAATTAACAATCCAATCGTAATACTGGTACTTGTTGCACCTTTCAGTTGCAGGTTTAAAAATATAAATATCATGAATGTTTGATCATGAACAGACGTTTGATCATGAACTGACGGACTGACAAACCAACAGTAATATTTCTGGTGCTGCTGACTTAAGTTCTCAGGCCACCAGTCTAATTCTGTTTGGAACTTGATGCTGTTATCCACAAAGTTCTGAAGTGCAATACAATAACGGCAGTGTAAACTTTCACAGTTAGGGCCACATTCCAGAGTTGAATTACTGCCCTACCGTCCATTTGGGGTTAAATTTTTTGTGGAAATTTGCTCTCAGGACACCATTGATGTAGTTTGATGTGCCTTTACTCACAAAGGATATACAGGTATTCCTTCAGGCTCCAGTTATAGATATTCCAGTCAATAAAGTATTTAATTCTGGCAATATCAAGATATTAACATAATTTGTGGACTATCCAGTACAATTATAATGCTGTTTCTATAGTGAGTCTTCATTTCCAATTGTAATGTCATCAAAATATTGATCAAATCAAGTCTCAATTTAGCAACACTTTTAGCTTTGGTTGAAATAGCTCTTCATGAAATTTTTCAGATTCAATCATCCGGAATATATTAGTTGATCAGAAAAGCAAACCACAGGTTTGCTTTTCCAACCAACTGAATTCCTGACGAGTGAATCTAAACATAGTCAGTGTTTGAGAGCTAGACTGGTTCCATTTCATAACAGTATCAAATTTCTTACAGAAATAGACTGGTGACCTGACAGCTTGCTGCTGAGCATTCGGTCACAGCAAATAACATGCACCTCAGCACCAACTCCCCACACCCCCCCCCCCCCCTTTTCTGTAACTCAAATATTTGAGTATTAGTATTATGAGTAAGAGCTAAAGCTCTTATGTAGGTCCCCTTGAGCTGCTGTATATTGACTTTCATGCTTGTGCCCAACTCACTTCACTGGATGATGCTTTCCATCATGTTCTTTGATTGAAATGGGTCATCCCCCAACCCAGAATCTTAAAAATATTCATTTAATTGGAGAATTCAATGAACAGGAATTTTGAGCACAGTTAAACAAGATATAATAGATTAAATGCTGCTTTTGAATAAACCAGGGCCAAATAGATGTATAACCATTGGGAACTACGTGGTTATCAGAATAATTCATCAACAGATCAAAATATTTCTTATTCAATTAACCCTTTACTCAACATAATGACCAAAACCGGCCAGTGCTATTTACAAAATCACCATTTAGTTTTCATTATTTTTTCATTTTTTTGTCTCAAAAACATAACAAATGACCCTCATTAGAATGAGCTCATTGTGCTCGTTCCAATGATGGGTCATAAGTTATGTTTTTGACACAAAAAATGAAAAAAATAGTTATTCACGAATTTTGTTTGCAAGTGTTGTCTTCCTTTCATGTTAGGTAAAGGGTTAACAGAAGTTCACAGAAAAACCTTTTTGCAATTAACAGTTAGGTCAAATTTGTACTGAAGATATGGTAAATGGTGTGGTGTAAGGATGATTATATGCAATCAACATAGTTATTCAGTTATAAAATATTCAATTAAATGTCCTCTACTTTGATAATGTGTGACCAATGAAATTCTTTCAAAATAGACAAAATGTTGCAGCTTATAACTATTTTCTATGAGGTTTACCTGACAAGAATAGCAGATGACACATGCAAATAAATTCCAAAATAAATTATAAAAATTATTTTTTTGACTCAAAAACAAAGCTAAAAAATTTTGTTTTTTATTTTTGCTCTACAAATGTAGACCATGACCCCTGATTGGTGCATGCTTAGTGATCTTGTTCCATAAGCTATGTTTTTGATGCAAAAAAATTTAAGATAATAGAATATGACTGGTGATTCTTGTGAATATTGCTGATCTGTCTTGGCCATTACTTAGGTATAGGGTTACATTAGAGCAACAAATTTCCAGGTTGTTTACAAATCTTTCCTATGGATGACAATATTAAAAACTGGATACATTATTATTGGTCATTTTTTGTTTTGCTTTACAGGACAGGGACAGTTTGGAGAGAAAGACATTATAAAGCAGGCTGAAGAGTTTCTAAAATGCACTGAGTGCCACCCACATAATTATCAGCCTCCAGAGCTTCATTATAGCTTTTATGGTGGTATTACTCATCCAATGGCTGAACAGCTGGAGAAAATGGGAATCACTGTGTGGGGGAATCGTGTTGATGTCAGTGGAGATGTGGAGGAAAAACTAAAAATGGAGGTGGATTTTAACTTTAGTGATGAATCAGGAGATGATTTAAGTGATGATAATGAAAATTTCCATCATAGTTGGGGCAGTGATAGTGATGTTGCAGAAGCTGGCGGTGGTGGTGATGATGTTAGTAGCGCTGACAAGACTGCTGTTGCACACAAGGTTCAAGAGGATGTTCACAACGAACGAGATGAAATAGAAGACAGTAGCAATCAGACATCTGTATGTGTAGAGTCACACCATCAGTCTGTAGTTGATGATGACTGTCTTACTTGTGAAGCAGCATCAAATATAGATTTTCAATATCAAAGTACTGTGGTATATGACAGTGCTTGTGCAGAACTTAACAAATGCTCAGCCACCTGCAGATGTCCTGACAGAGGTAAAGACCTCCCAGGATTGTCAGGCCTTTTCTCAATAGTACCAGATTATTCATCTCTGTTGAAATCGGCCACTGGAAGCCTCTCAAATATCAATAAAGTGAATTTAGACATAACCACTTTACTAACTTTGGTAGCAGCTGTATCACATGGTCGACATGGTTTTGTTTTCAGAGAGCAGGTTTTGACAGACCAGGCAACAGAAGAGAGACAATTTCCTGTTCTACCTGCAATGCAGGAATTTCTAAAAGGTAAGTATGAACCCCTTGCGTTCTGCTGGCAGATATTCCCTCCCAGGGCAGGAAAATCTCTAGCCACTAAAATAAGTATGATTCTGGGCACATCTAACCCAATTTTTACCCTGTAAATTTAATGGACTTTTTGCTTAACGATTTCTAGATTTAAATTTAGATGAATTTTCCATCAAATCTAGTCATGGCTGCTTCAAAGCAGCCAGGACTAGATTTGATGTAAAATATTTTGAAAATACTTTGAGGGTTAAGAGTTATTTGGTGGTTCATGAATAATAATGTGATGTTAATCGAATAGCCACCATACAGGGAGCCCAAATTTTAACTAAGTAGTGCAATATGAGGAAATTTCTTTAAAAATCTTCTTCTTCAGATCTGCCAGTCAGAATGCTTTCATATTTGGTATACAACATCTCTAAGGGGGTCAGATTCAAGTTTGTTCAAATCAGGTCCCTGGGTTAATATTTGAGCTCTTAACTGGAGCCCAACTCAGTGCAACATTAGGAGATTTCTTTAAGAATCTTCTTCTGATCCACCAGTCAGAATCCTTTCATATTGGTATAGAACATCTCATGGGGTATCAGACTGAAGTTTTGTTCAATTTGAGTCCCTGGCTTAATATTTGGGGGTCTCTATGGCTTGGGAGGGGGGGGGGCAGGGGGAAGGGGTTAGGTTATGTTCAAATTTGTTCAAATCTATTACTTAGTGTTTTTCCATAAAATTTGCCTTTCAGACTGCAGTAACATAACAACCCTTGGAAGTTTGGCAGTGCTTGTCTGCAGCTGATAAAATTGGAAGTAGTCAGAAAGACCTATGATAATAATCTTCTGACATAGGCACTTGAGTTATGAATAATTTCATGACTTCATTCCTGTGTAGTGTTGATGAACCATGTCTTACTGAATATTACCCAAAATACTTCTTTGAACCACTTTGTCAGGTGAATGATTAAGGCACTTGGAGCCTGAATTAATTTTTGTCATCAAAATTTGCTCAGATTTGTTCAAATGAAGTTGCCCCTCCTCCTGGGTGGTGCCATGCCCCCAAGGGGCACCAAAATCTTTGAAAATCTTCTTCTCATGAACCAGGAGTAGCAGAGACTTTATATGTGGTATGCAGCTTCCTTTTAAGGTGTAGTGTAGTTTTTGGCCCCGCTCGAATTTTCTATTTTCCGAACCGAGAGGCTGATTTGAACCAAATTTTATGTGAGGGCTTATTGGGTCATAAGTACCTAATTTATGCTGAATTTTTTTTTCCCATAGCCCTGTGGGAACCGCAGGTGCTAAAAATAGAAAAAAATTAAAACGCGCATATCTCCAAAACTGCACTGCACTGAGAATTTTTATTTGGTGTGAAGCTTCCTTAGGACCAACAGAAAGGATTGGTCAAAAAAAATTGCCATCAGCTTTATCATAGGGTACAGTTTCGGGACTTTGAAAAAGTGCTGAGTCAGCACTTTGTAACACTGTAGGCAATGGGAAAAACATTAAAAAATCTTCTTCTCCAGACCCAGCAGACAGAATCTTTTGATATTTGGTATGCAACATTGTGGGGTGGATCTGATTCAAGTTTGTTCAAATCGGCCCCCTGGGTTCATATTTGGGCTCAGTATAGGAGCCCGAATTGAACTTTGTGCTTTTCAGGCAAATTTCTTTGAAAATCTTCTTCTCTAGATCCAGCAGGCAGAATCTTTTGATATTGGGTATGCAGCATACTTAGGGGGGTGAGATTCAAGTTTGTTCAAGCCAAGTCCCTGGGTTCATATTTGAGCTCACTGTGGTAGCCCGAATTATAACTTAGTTCAAAATGAGGAATTTTCTTTAAAAATCTTCTTCAGATCCAGTAGTCGGAATGTTTTGATATTTGGTATGCAGCATCCTTAGTGGTGGTGAGATTCAAATTTGTTCAAGCCATGTCCCTAGAGGTCCATATTTGGGCTCACTGTGGGAGCTTGAATTGTAACTTAGTTCGAAATGAGGAATTTTCTTAAAAAATCTTCTTCTTCAGATCCAGCAGTCAGAATGTTTTGATATGTGGTGTGTAGCATCCTGAGGGGGGGGGGGGGGATTCATGTTTGTTAAAGCCAAGTCCCTGGGTCCCTATTTGGGCTCCCTGTGGGAGCCCGAATTATAACTCTCAATATGAGGAATTTTTCTTTAAAAATCTTCTTTTTCAGATTCAGCAGTCGGAATGTTTTTGATATTTGGCATGCAGCAACCTTAGGGGGATGAGATTCAAGTTTGTTCAAGCCAAGTCTCTTGGGTCATATTTGGGCTCACTATGGGAGCCTGAATGACAACTTGGTTCAAAATGAGGAAATTTCTTTAAAAATCTTCAGATCCAGCGGATGAATGCTTTTGATATTTTTTATGCAGCATCCTTAGGGGGTAAGATTCAAGTTTATTCAAGCCATGTCCCTAGGTCCATATTTGGGCTCACTGTGGGAGCTCAATTTGTAACTTAGTTCAAAATGAGGAATTTTCTTTTAAAATCTTCTTCTTCAGATCCAGCAGTCAGAATGTTTTGATATTTGGAGTGCAGCATCCTTAGGGGGGTGAGATTCAAGTTTGTTAAAGCCAAGTCCCTGGGTTCATATATGGGCTCCCTGTGGGAGCCCAAATTATAACTTAGTTCAATATGAGGAATATTCTTTAAAAAGATCCACTGGTCAGAATCTTTGGATATTTGGTGTAAGCTTTTCTTAGGAGGAGCAGATGCAACTTGTTGAAATCAATTCTCTGTGTTGATATTTTGGCTACCATGTCAGGTGAGTGCCTCAGGTCCCCTGGGGCCTCTTGTTTATTTATTTATTTATTTGTTTATTTATTTATTTATTTATTTATTTATTTATTTATTTATCTATTTATTTATTCGAGTTTAACAACACTTTTGACAGCCAGTGGCACCTCGTATAGGACAGTTTTATGGGTGGAGGGAGCCGGAGTACCTGGAGAGAACCACTGTGCAATGGTGAGCAACTGTCAGACTCCCCAGTGTACTAACTCCACACAAGCAGGTTTAGCATTGTTTGAAGACAGGTGCACCATCAGCGTGCAGTGTGCCTTAGTATACAGCACCACCATGCCCCTATATGGGGCAGTTGGGATTAAGTGCCTTGCCCAAGGACACAATGCAGTTACCCCTGGATTGAACCGTGGACCCCTCTGTTTGAAGTTCAGTGCCATAACCACTGAGCTACCATGCTCCCTGCTCTGCCCATAAAACTGCCTGACACTATGTATTATGAATGTTTTGATAAGGCACAATAAACAAATAAACTTTGGTTGAATAGGCATATAAATATGGGGGCATTCTTTAATAGATCACAGTATTTTGAATTCAGTTAACCCTTTACCTAATAAACTGGTATCATCCAATCATGTAATTTATAAACTGCATGACCAGTTGAAAAAAATTATATTTAAAAAAATGTTAAAATCATATCATGTCACCCTTCATTGGAATGAGCCCATTGGGATTGTTCCAATGAGGACGGTCACAATATGATGATTCCTTTGTTTGGATTAAATCTGCTGGTCTGAAAAGAAAAATAGAGGGTTTCTTTTTTGGGGGGTAACTCAAGACCAGTCACCACCAATCCAAAGCTATCATCAAGTTATTTAAAAGGGACAATAAGCCAGTAATTTTAAAAAAATACTGTCTCTTAAATTTGGCTCATATGTGAAAGAGCATGTGAAAAAACCCTCTGTATACACAGTGTAAGACAGCAGCAATGTGAAATTACATAAATCTGCAATTAAAAAGCTTTAATGCAGACAAAATTTCAGAAAACACGACATGGCGAAGATATAAACGAAGTTACTCCAAATTTACCAGAAGTGAACAATCCCTGTGATAGTATTTCTGAATACACACAATTTCTAATTTTAATTTTCTGCTGTTCAAATAAATGACCGCCATGAAGAGCATTTGTGCATTATTTTAGACATAATTGATCATTATTACATAAAAAATTTTGTAACATTCAAATAAACTGCAGTTACATATCCAATGAAACCCGCATTTATTGACAACAGCAATCTGAAATCTGAAATAGTTTCCATTGACGTGTATGCCATCAGTAGACTCACGCATGTGAACTGATCCTTCACCTTTGTCCTTCTGAGAAACCTAATTTTTACGAATATGGAAAATGACATTGCATGGAAATTTCCTTGAGTGATCGACTAACCAGTTCGGATTGAAAAACTACAGACTGCAGTTTTTCAAATGTCTTATAAATTATCACCTTCAACTTAATATATTTATTTGAATTGGCTGCTTTCATATGAATGATATACAAAACATAAGGATACTTTGCACAACAAACATTGTGTTTTTAGTCGAGTTGTGACTTATAGTTTGGTGAATGGCGGGCGAGCGGTTGGGCAGGCGGGCATAAACAATTGGTTTCTGGATGATAATAGGTAGGTTGGGCTCGGTGAGAGGAAGAACCCTATTTATTTTGGACTCGCTAGGTCAATGGTGAAGGTCACAGTGACCTTGAACATACTAAATCATAAACAATTGGTTTCCAGATGATAACTTGACTATGGTTGAACACACATTCATGAAACTTCATGTGTAGGTTGGCCTTTGTAAGAGGAAGAATCCTATTTATTTTGGACTCGCTAGGTCAAAGGTCAAGGTAGCAGTGACCTTGAACATAGTAAATCAAAACAATTGGTTTCCTGATGATAACTTGATAATGGTTCGTTCATGAAACTTCATAGGTAGGTTGGCATCAGTGAGAGGAAGAACCCTATTTATTTTGGACTCGCTACGAGAACTTCATACGTAGATTGGCCTAGGCGAGTGGAAGACCCCTATTTATTTTGGACTCAATAGCTCAAAGGTCAAGGTCACAGTGACCTTGAACATAATAAATCATAAACAATTGGTTTCCAGATGATAATTTGACAATGGTTCCACCCACGTTCATGAAACTTCATAGCTAGGTTGGCATTGGTGCAAGAAAGAGCCCTATTTATTTTGGAATCACTAGGTCAAAGATCAAGGTCACAGTGACCCTTCACATAGTAAATTGTAAACAACTGGTTTCCAGACGATAAGTTGATAATGATTAAACCCACTTTTGTGCTGTCACAAGTCGACATTGGATCGGTGATCCTATCGGCCTTTTTTTAGCTCACCTGACTGAAAGTCAGGGTGAGCTTTTCTGATCACTTTTCGTCCGTCGTCCGGCGTCCTTCGTGAAGGTGGTGTTTGGACCTTTTTCTCCCAAACCACTGGCCGCATATTAATGAAATTTCATGTGAGCAGGGGCTATATAAGGGCATTTTGATTTTTTGTCAAATTAGGTTTCAGCTCATATTGAGCAGAGGGATGGGGCAAAAATGCTCCATTTCTTAAAAAATCTTCTTCTCAAGAACCAGCAATAGCAGAAACTTGATATTTGGTATGCAGCTTCCTTTTGAGGTGTAGACTCAAGTTTGTTCAAGAGAAGTTTGTCGGGCATTATTTGCCTTCGTTATGGGAGGGGCAAAAATTTTTTTGGCCACGCCTAAAATTTCTATTTTCAGAACCGTCAGGTCGATTTGAACCAAATTTGATATGAGGTGATAATGGGTCATAAGTAGTTGATTGATGCAAAAAAAAATTTTCTCATTGCCCCGTGGGAACCTCGGGAGCTGAGTCAGCACTTTTTATCACTGTAGGCAATGGGAAAAAGATTAAAAAATCTTCTTCTCCAGATCCAGCGGGCAGAATCTTTTGCTATTTGGTATGCAACATTGTAGGGTGGATCTGATTCAAGTTTGTTCAAATCGGCCCCCTGGGTTCATCTTTGGGCTCAGTACAGGAGCCCGATTTCGAACTTAGTGCATTTCAGGCAAATTTCTTTAAAAATCTTCTTCTCCAGATCCAGCAGGCAGAATCGTTTGATATTTGGTATGCAACATTGTGGGGTGGATCTGATTCAAGTTTGTTCAAATCGGCTCCCTGGATTCATATTTGGGCTCACTATAGAAGCCCGAATTCGATCTTAGTGCATTTCAAGCAAATTTCTTAAAAAATCTTCTTCTCCAGATCCAGCATGCAGAATCTTTTGATATTTGGTATGCAACATTGTGGGGTGGATCTGATTCAAGTTTGTTCAAATCGGCCCCCTGGATTCATATTTGGGCTCACTATAGAAGCCCAAATTCGAACTTAGTGCATTTCAGGCAAATTTCTTTAAAAATCTTCTTCTCCAGATCCAGCAGGCAGAATCTTTTGTTATTTGTTATGCAACATTGTGGGGTGGATCTGATTCAAGTTTGTTCAAATAGGCCCTCTGGGTTTATATTTGGGCTCAGTATAGAAGCTTGAGTTCGATCTTAGAGCATTTCAGGCAAATTTCTTAAAAAATCTTCTTCTCCAGATCCAGCAGGCAGAATCTTTTGATATTTGGTATGCAACATTGAGGGATGGATCTGATTCAAGTTTGTTCAAATCGGCCCCTTGGATTCATATTTGGGCTCACTATAGAAGCTCGAATTCGAACTTAGTGCATTTCAGGCAAATTTCTTCAAAAATCTTCTTCTCCAGATCCAGCAGGCAGAATCTTTTGATATTTGGTATGCAACATTGTGGGGTGGATCAGATTCAAGTTTGTTCAAATCGGCCCCCTGGATTCATATTTGGGCTCACTATAGAAGCTCGAATTTGAACTTAGTGCATTTCAGGCAAATTTCTTAAAAAATCTTCTTCTCCAGATCCAGCAGGCAGAATGTTTTGATATTTGGTATGCAACATTGTGGGGTGGATCTGATTCAAGTTTGTTCAAATTGGTCCCCTGGATTCATATTTGGGCTCACTATAGAAGCCCGAATTCGAACTTAATGCATTTCAGGCAAATTTCTTTGAAAATCTTCTTCTCAAGATCCAGCAGGCAGAATCTTTTGATATTTGGTATGCACCATGCTTAGTGGGTGAGATTCAAGTTTGTTCAAGCCAAGTCCCTAGGTCCATATTTGGACTCACTGTGGGAGCTTGAATTGTAACTTAGTTCAAAATGAGGAATTTTCTTTAAAAATCTTCTCAAGATCCGGCAGGCAGAATCTTTTGATATTTGGTATGCACCATGTTTAGGGAGTGAGATTCAACTTTGTTCAAGCCAAGTCCCTAGGTCCATATTTGGACTCACTGTGGGATCCCGAATTATAACTTAGTTCAATATGAGGAATATTCTTTAAAAATCTTCTTTTTTTTTTTAGATCCACTGGTCAGAATCTTTGGATATTTGGTATAAGCTTTTCCTAGGAGGAGCAGATGCAACTTGTTGAAATCAATTCTCTGGGTTGATATTTAGGCTACCATGTCAGGTGAGCGCCCTCAGGCCCCTTGGGGCCTCTTGTTTAAATGGTCAACTTATTTCTTTCAAAATCACTTATTATCCCTGTAACTGGAAGAGTGCTAAAGCCCATATTTGGGCTTAACTCTGAAGTGCAGGTGCCACAATATTCTGTGGATGTGTTTCATATTTGCTTTGAATTGAAATTCTTAAGTCTGTGTGGATTTGCCATGTCACAATTTATGGGAGAGTGCCTCAAGGCACTCTCTCATAAATTATAACAAGGCAAACACAAGTGAGCAAATTTTGATGACAAAAATTAATTCAGCACCAGTTAACTGGTAGAGTGCTATTTTTTTTATGCATCATCTAAATTTGCTCCCCTGTTTTTGCAAGACAAATATGTACAGATGAAATACATTCATTTCAGAGATAATATGATGCCATCCACCCCGTGGGAACCCCAGGAAGTGAAACCGTGCCTGGTTACTATGGTAAACAAGCTCTCTTTTCACTGGTAAAATAGGATCCACTCATCAATGATTGGGGTGGAAGCCCTCTAAAATGGGCGACATGGGTATAAATGATTGACTAAACTTGACTTTATCTCTATGTTGCAGTCACAATTAGCCATTGTGCAGAAATATGTAACCTTAAACACCAATAAATAAAGCAATAAATGAAGCCATCCACAGAACATGAAATCTGTAACTCTTAATCTGCTGAATATATTAGATTAGATAAGATATTTTTCATCCAATCTAGTCCGGGCTGCTGTGAATTTTGATCATATTTGTTTTGCTTTTATGATCTGTTGTGGCTTAGGTGTGAACTTGCATTTTTAGCTCAACTTTGGCGAAGCCAAATTTGAGCTTTTGTCATGGCCCGTCGTCCGTCTGTCCGTACGTCAACAATTGGATACGGCTCGGGGTAGAGGCCGTATTTATGAACTGATCTTTACAAAACTTCTTGGGTACCTTTGTTATGACTGTGGGACGAGAACGAGTGTTATTGGGTGCGGTCCAAAATTCAAGATGGCTGCCAGCCACCATTTTGTACCGACGATGCAGAAATCTGTTTTTTGTACAGAACTTCCATATGAAAGCTCTGATTTGGATAATTTTTTGTATTAATGTTTAGTACCATGGGATACATCATATATAGTATGGGTTTTTTTCTCATGCGTAAATTGTGCAAATTAGACTAATTTTGATGTTTTTTGGTGTTACTTTCAGCACTGTAGGTGCAAATGCCAGTACGGCTCGGGCTAGAGGCCGTATTTATGAACCAATCTTTACAAAACTTCTTGGGTACCTTTGGTATCACCTTGGGACGTGAACGAATGTTTTTGGGTCCGGTCCGAAATTCAAGATGGCCGATGGCAGCCATTTTGTACAAAATTAGGTGCAATCAGATTTTTGCACAGAACTTCCATATGAAAGGGCTGATTTGAATAATTTTTTGTGTGGATGTTTTGTACCATGGGATACATCACATATAATACGGGTTTTTTTCTCGTGCAGAAATTATGCAAATTAGATGAATTTTGATTTTTTTCAGTGCGACTTACACACAGTAAGTACACATGTCAATACGGCTCGGGCTAGAGTCTGATCTTCACGAAATATCTTGGGTACCTTTGTTATCACTGTGGGATGAGAGCGAGTGTTTTTGGGTGTGGTCCGAAATTCAAGATGGCCACCAGCAGCCATTTTGTACCAAAATTAGTGCAATCAGTCTTTTGTACAGAACGTCTGTATGAAAGTTCTGATTTGAATAAATTTTTGTATGAATGTTTAGTAACATGGAATCCATCACATATTGTAAGGGGGGTTTTTTTCGTGCAGAAATTATGCAAATTAGATGAACTTTGATTTATTCAGTGCTACTTACACAATGTAAGCACACATGTCAATACGGCTCAGGGTAGAGGCTGTATTTATGAACCGATCTTCACAAAACTTCTTGGGTACCTTTGTTATCACCTTGGGATGAGAATGAGTGATTCTGGGTGCGGTCCAAAATTCAAGATGGCTGCCAGTGGCCATTTTGTACCGAAATTAGGTCCAATCAGTTTTTTGTCACAAGTTCTATACAGCCCGTATTTATGAACTGATCTTCACAAAACTTCTTGGGTTCCTTTGTTTTCACCTTGGGACAGGAACGAGTGTGTTTTGGGGTGCGTTTGTTATCACTGTGCTATGAGAACAAATATTTTGGGGTTCAGTCAGACCCACTCTGGGACTCAAAGATTTCTTTTCTGGTTTAGCATCTGACTGTCACCCACCTTTACAATACTTTACCTATACATTTGTTACAGGCAATGGTCAGTATTTATGTACAGACCGTTACAATACTTTATATGTACCTTTGTTATCAGGTCATTACCTAGATGTTTGCCATTGCTGTGTCACATACTATACATGTCTTTGTCGTGACAAGTTGAGCTACAGTGTCATTGACAATTTCATTTACTATTAACTGCACTATGTTTGTGGTTTTGATTCCAAGGTCCATCCAAAATACAGTACAAAGGCGGAAGAGAATTTCAACTTGATTGTAAGTGTGTTGTGATCTGGTCGAAATTCTCTCAGCTTTCCTCCCCACCACCCACCACCACTTGTAGAATCTCTCTTGTTGAAAAAGAAGTGCAAGATAATCTAATCTCAGATTATATAATCTCATTCATTTCTTATCAACCTACTTTACAATTGTTTACAACAGGCTTGCATAACAGTGCAAGTCCCGAACTCGGAAGTGTACCCTCTATTTTGATCTTTCCCAAGCGATCTGGGAAACAAAAGTGGTGCAAATGCACCAAGAAAAAATAAGCCCAAGCTGGGTCAAGTGCTACCAGTGCACACCCAGTAGGGGATGCTCTTCTCCTAGAACTGATCCACGGCTTCCGGTACCAGTGCGCAGACGTGTAACCAATGACTCATTCTTTTTTCTTCCACTATCTTAGGAAGATGTGCATTTGTTTGCTCTGATAAACAGTGATAATTCTACTCATTTACACCATGTTCCTGTGGCTGAATTATGGATCTGCTGATCTTCAGATAACAGGGCTGTGTTTTTTTTGTATATTCTCGTTATATTATTCAACCACATTTTTAGCTCACCTGACTGCAAGTCAGTGTGAGGTATTGCCATCACATGGCATCCGTCGTCCATCATCAGTTAACTTTTGCAAACCTGGCATCTTCTCCACAGCCATTCAGCCAAATTCAAACATATATTGCACAAACCATCCCTGGGGTATACCCTTTCTATTTTGTTCAAATGGAGCGGCTGCCTTCTTCGTGCTCTGGGCAATGATGCCAAAGCCTAAAAATCTTTAAAAATCTTCTTCTCATGAACCACCAGAGAGATTGCCTTAATATATGGTATGTAACACTCTTTGGTGTTGAAGATTAAAGTTTGTTCAAGAGAAGTTGATAGATCAATATTTGGGCTCTCTGTTGGCACATATCCATTTTGGGCTCCGGCCAAAATTTCTATTTCAAGAACCGATGGGCCGATTTGAACCAAATTTGGCATGTAGCATAAGTTTGTCCAAGGTACTTGATTAATGCCTGAAATTTTTTTTCCGTTGTCCCGTGGATACCCCAGGGGCTAAAAATAGAAAAAAATTCAAATGCCCATATTTTCCAAACTACATGGAACAAAACTGTTATTTGGTATGAAGCATCATTTTGACCAGTAGAATGGATTAAAAAAAAAATGGCCATCGGTTGAGTTAGGGTGTTCTGTAGGGGCGTTTGAAAAAATGTTGAGTCAGCATATTTGCAAAAATTGAAAAAAAAGTTTTCTTCAGAACCGCTCATCAGAATCCTTTAATATTTGATATACAGCATCCATAGGACGGTCAAATACAAGTGTGTTTAAATCGCCCCCCTCAGTTCATATTTGGGCTCAACAGAGGAGCCCAGATAATTAACTCAGGGCACTATGGGGAATAAGCTTTGAAAATCTTCTTCTTCAGATCATACAGTCAGATTCTTTTGATACTTGGTATACAGTATCTCTACAGGACTCAGATTGAAGTTTGTTCAAATTGAGTCTTTGGGTTAATATTTGGGCTTCCTATGGAAGCCTGAATATTAACTTGATGCAATATGGGGAATAATTTTTAAAAATCTTCTTCTTCTTATCCACCAGTCAGATTCTTTTGATATTTGGTATGAAGCATCTCTAGGGGGGTTAGATTCGAGGTTGTTCAAATGGAATCCCTGGATGAATATTTGGGCTCTTTATTGGAGCTTAAATTTTAACTTAGTGCAATATGAGAAACTTCTTAAAAAATCTTCTATTTTCTGACCTGCTATTGAGAATCCTTCATATTTGGTATGTGACATCTCTCAAGGTGTAAGATTCTAATTTCTTCAAATTGAGTCCCTGGGTTAATATTTGGGCTTCCAGTGGGAGCCTGAATATTAACTTGGTGCAATATGGGTAATAATCTTTAAAAATCTTCTGGTTCAGATCCACGAGTCAGATTCTTTTGATATTTGGTATGCAGCATCTCTAGGGGGGTTAGATTCAAGTTTGTTCAAATGGGATCCCTGGATGAATATTTGGGCTCTTTATTGGAGCACAAATTTTAACTTAGTGCAGTGTGAGAAAATTTCTTGAAAAATCTTTTTCAGATCCACTAGTGAGAATCCTTTCATATTTAGTATGTGACATCTCTAGAGGTGTAAGGTTCAAATTTGTTCAAATCGAGTTCCTGGGTTAATATTTGGGTTCCCCAAGGGAGCCCAAATATTTACTTAGGGCAATATGGTGAATTATCGTTTAAAATCATCTCCTTCAGATCCAGCAGCTAGATTCTTTTGATATTTGGTGTACAACACCTCTGGGAGGGTTAGATTGAAGGTAGTTCAAATCAGGTCCCTGGCTTAATATTTGGGCTTTTTGATTGAAGCCCAAAGTTTATTTTAGAGCAATATGAGAAAATTTCTTGAAAATTCTTTTTCAGATCCACCAGTGAGAATCCTTTCATTTTTGGTATGTAACATCTCTAGGGGTGTCGAATTCAAGTTTGTTCAAATCGATTCGCTTGTTTTTTCTTGTTTTTTTTATTTTATTTTTGGGGGGTGGGGGGGGGGGGGGGAGGCTCTAGAGAGAACCACAGTAGTTTAAAACAAAACAAAAATTTCTTTCGGTTGTTGTTTTTTTTTAATACTTCACAGAACAGAGTTTGCTAAGAAGCTTTCCTTGGGCCAGCAGAAATGAATGGCCAAAAAAGTTGATTTTGGTTGTGTCATAGCAAATCAAAAAAATTGCTCTTGCTGCTAATCACATGCTGATACACTCATCTGTTTTGCCAATTTGAGCTAGGTGAGTGTTTTAGGCACACTTGAGCCTCTAGTTTGTATTTAGTATTTTCTCTGTGTTCGCGTGCGACTTTCGTGTACCGTGCGGTTTGGTTATTGGTTGACAAATTATGCTATCCTTTTGGATATTATTTTTGGAGTTAGGTATCAGTGGGGGCTGTTCGTTCAGGATTTCTTCCATGGGGGGTGGAATTTCTGCTTTCTGGGTCTCTTTTGGCTGTCTGGGTTCTGTTGTGTTCCCACTGGGCCTTTATTTCCTGCCACCGTCCACTTGTAGTTGGGGGTATTCTACTTCTTTTTTCTGTTGGATTCACCTTCTATTCTACTTCTCTCACCTCTGCTATGCCTAGGACAGTTCCTTGTGGGCAATGCTTTTTGCTGAAGCATGTGGATGATTCTCATGCATCATGTTCCACATGTAATTGGTGTTCTTCTGATCGACCCTGTTGGCTTCTGTGAACTGTGTGGTGCGTTCTTATGGTCGTTCCTCCTGTGTCCATGGGAAACGACATTCGGGGCCTCCTCCTGGTAAGAGTTCTACCCCCTCCATGGGGGTGTGCAGTCTTTTCCTGCAGTGGATACTGCGGGAACCGTTGAATTATCTGGTGAAGAGGTGCCTGGTTCTGGGGTGGTTGTCCCTCTCCAATCGACATCTGAGGCTGTCACTAGGGTTGTGACTCCTCCCTTGGAGCCGAGCTCGGTTGCTCTCTCAACCTTTCCACCAGTTTCAACAGCTTCTGACGTATCTGCTGCTTCTGCTGCTGCTGTTCCATTTGCACTGTCTACAGTCATCGTTTCAGCCAGCCTCAACTTATCCCTGCAGGGATGTCTGGTAATTTGGACATGGGATATCAGCCTCAGCCTTCCCTGGTTTCAACTCAGCGAAGTCGGAAGGGGCTGCCGTCCAAATCCTCTGTGGTCTCTCAACCGTCAAGCCCAGCAGGTTTTTCCTTAGATTCAGATGTTCATGGTGGGGTCACCATGGACTCTGTTGCATTTCCGTCCATGCACTCTGGTCCTTCGGACAGTTTTGTGGAACCAGCACATTTCGTGCAGCATGGACCTTCTGTCCCTCAGAGGTCAGCGGCGACTCTCCCGAGTTCCCGCACTTCAGATCCTCAGGGTATTTTATACCCCTATAAGCATCTGCATTCAGATGTTTTGGCTTCCACCCGCCGGGTGTTCTACAGGATCATGACCCTTCACTGGTTAAGAGGGTTAGGAGCGATGCCACTTTGCCGGGTCATTCACATGTCAAACTGGCTGATACAGGCCATGAGCTTAGGGAGGCCCTCTCCTTACTCATACTGGTTCTTTCCAAGAGCCTTCTCATTGCCTCCAGTGAGGCTACTGGTGGCTTCCAGGCATTCCCCGTGGTGCCACCTCCCGGGATTGGAAGCAGACCACTTTCTGTTCCCCTTGGTGATCCTACACCATGGGAGACATCCTCTGCTTTGCCCATGATGGGCTATGTGTCTTCTGACTTGGAGGATGGGTCAGACACACCTGACTTCCAGAGCCAGCAGTCTTCTGACTCAAACTGTCAGACCAGCCGGAAGTTTCAGCCAGGCCACGATCATCGGTCACGCGCCTACAGCCTGTGGAGCAACCTGCTTCTGAGCACCTTCGACTGTACCATTCGGTACAAGTGGTCGAAACTTTTGCAGCATTGGACTCTAAGCTGAGCTCCAAGGCTATGAAGACTTCGTTCTTCACCAGGGCTGATACCTTTTTGCCTCCAGTGCATTATCATTCCTACGGTTCTGCCAATCCGTCGGTCTGCCAGACTTTGATGGTCTTGGATCAGGACTCCTCCCTCTGGCTTTCCAAGCCCAAGTCGGCTGTTATTCCTATGGCGACGCTGGAGTCCCTGTTGGGCTTATTGAGAGAGATGCTAGGCAAGCTTTCTCTCTCAGATCACATCGTCTCTGCTTATCCAGATAAGTTTGCCGACGTACAGGCTCTTTTGCGTTTGATCTCTGAGGCGCTCATGCATCTTACTCACACGCATGCCTGTAACATGGCTAACTTGGAATTATTAACTATTCCATGGTTCCATGGCGACGGTCCGGATGACATCCTGCATCATTCCAAAGATCAGCTGCTACTTCACCAGCTTGATCAGCCTTCTGTTGGAGGCCGGGGCCATTCTGAGCCTAACAAACGCCCTTCTGCTTCCTCTGTGAAGCCAAGGGCTGATCCTCCTGCCACCGCTTCTTCCTCTTACTCACGTGGTAAGGGTAAGCATTGGCAGACCAGAGGGAGGTCTCAGGATCCTTCATCTAGCAGAGGAGGTGTTTTCTCCTCTCACGGGACTCGCCAGGGCTTGAAATGAAGATCCTCACCACGATTCGTCCCAGGTTGGAGGAAGGATATCAGAGTTTGCAGACCGTTGGGCCACTATCACATCCGATCCTTGGGTGTTAGATGTTGTTCGGTCCGGTCTGTGGATATCCTTTCGGATGTACCCCACTCTGTCGAGAGTGCCTTTTCCAACCCAAGTTCCTTCAGACGTTTCACGTCAGGAACTTTTAATCACAGAGATAGACAATCTCCTGTCAAAGGGGGTGATCGAGGTCATCCAGAACATTCATTCAGTGGGATTTTATTCCTGCCTGTTCCTGGTGCCGAAGAAGGACAGCCCACTCTGGCCGGTTATCGATCTGAGTATCCTGAACCAGTCTATCTTTGCTCCCAAGTTCAGCATGGAGACTTTCAGGTCGGTATGCTGCTCCATTCACCAGGGAGATTTCGCTTCCAGCATCGACCTGCAAGACGCTTACTTTCATGCTCCGATTCATCGGACATCATGAAAGTATCTCAGGTTTGCTTTTCTGGAGCGAATTTACCAGTTCAAGGCCATGCCTTTCAGCCTCAACTTGGCTCCTTGGGCCTTGACCCGACTGATGTCGCATGTGATAGCTTTCCATCGTACACAGTCCAGGGTGACTACTTCGGTGTATCTAGATGATATCGTCCAGAGGCACTCCAATGCTGCTCTTCTGGAGACAGATGTCCACACACTGTTGAGCTTGCTCATGTCGCTAGGGTTCAGAGTCAATGAGGAGAAGTCGGACCTGGTCCCTTCTCAGTCGTTTTGTCATCTGGTTTTGTCATCTACTCAGAAGAATACGGTGGCGGTTCCCGGACGAGGGCTGTGATTCTCACGGATTTCGCCCTGACTCTGACCCAGTCCACGTCCACGACAGCTCGGAGTATTCTCTGGCTGCTTGATCTCTGTAGTTCGGTGACAGATCTCATTCCTCTAGGTCAGCTGCATGTCAGACCTCTCCAACACTTTCTCAGTCGTTGGAGACCGTATGTCGATCCTTTGGATCTGGTGCTTCAGTTACCAGCATCTCTTCATCGTCACCTCCTCTCCCTGGACAGATGTTCAGTGAATTATGCAGGGAGTTCCGTTGGACTTGCCTGTGTCCGATCATGCTCTGACGGCAGATGCCAGCAATCTCTGATTGGGGCACGACTTTGGATCCTCTAGGTCTTTCTCTTCACGCTGTATGGGACCAGGATCAAGCAGCTCTTCACATCAACCAGAAGGAGCTTCTTGCTCTTCTGAGTTTCCGGCAGTGGATCCCCCCACCTTTCGAATCATCAGGTCCTTCTTTTGTCTGATAATTCGACAGTGGTTGCTTACATTCAGAACCAATCGGCACACACTCGGTTCCCATGTATGAATTAGCTTAGGATCTTCTACCGCTCACTCAGGATGTTAATGCCGTGGTAGTGGTTCATCACATTTCCGGTCGTCTGAATGTCCTAGCCGACTCCCTATCCCAAAGGGGCAGGGTCATTTCCACTGAGTGGATGCTTCACAGAGCATTGTTCCAGTTGATTTGCGATCTCTGAGTGCATCCCCACACCGATCTTTTTATGACCCGTTGGAACCATCAGTTTTCGTGTCCCTGTATCCAGATCCTCTGGCTTTCACCGTGGATGCTCTGTCACTCGATTGGAACGGTCTAGTCAACTACGCCTTCCCACCGGTTCCAATTCTGCCTCAGGTTCATGCCAAGATACGAACCTGCAGTTGTTGAATCATTCTGATCGCTCCCCTGTCGCCTCAGTGGGTGTGGATCAATCAGCTCCACTCTCTGTTGGCAGCGGTTCCGGCATGTCTTCCTCTATGTCACCTCCTTCTTTGCCAAGGTCACCCAAGGAGGTTTCACGTCGAACCAACTCCACGCATGTATCTTTTGTGAGGTCCTGTCTCCCTGTAGAGGTTTTTCAAGACGAGCAGTGGAGTGCATTTCTTCATCAAGGCAGCACTCCACAGGTTTAGCCTATGCGGCTAAGTGGAAGGTGTTCTGTCGATTGTGTGCTGATCACTCTGTTGATTAAGCCAATCCTTCGAGAACACAGATTGCAAAGTTTCTGGTATATCTGTTTGATTCTCGGGGTCTCCAACCTGTTACCATCAAAGGGTACAGGTCCATGCTTTCGGAGACCTTTCGTATGTGGGAAAGCTTCATATCGCACTAATCCATACCTCTTCAAGCTTATTCGGCACTGTTCTTTGAAAAGGCCTAGGATTTTGCAGCTTACCGCAGATGGAATCTTTCTTGGGTGCTGTTTTGCTTGGGGGGGGAGGCGCCTTTTTGACCCTTTATCCCAGGTGGATCTGCATTTCTTATCAACCTACTCACAATTGTTTACTACAGGCTTGCACTACAGTGGAAGTCCCTAACTCGGATAAAATACTCTCTATTTTTGTCTTTCCCAAGCAAGTTGGGAAAGAAAAGTGGTGCAAAAGCACCAATAAAAATAAGCCAAAACTGGGTCGAGTGCAACCGGCGCAGACCCAGTACGGGACGCTCTCTCCCAAGTACAACTCCACGACTTCCGTTGCCAGTGCGCATATACCGTCTCTAAAGACTCATTCTTTTTCAAATCCGCTTCGTGTCGAGATGTTTTTGCACGCTTATCAGTGTTCCACCAACTCGATGTTTGATGATTCCTGATTCATTATACCACAGTGTATCCTTTGTATTCTCAGGAACAGTGTTTTATATTCTCCTTTTTCTATTATATGTCCATAATGTATATTTATTTGCTCTCTCTCGAGTCGCGCGCGAATTTCGCGGGCCACGCGGTTCGGACTTAGATTATTTCACAATTATTGTTAATGCTTTTTTTTGCAAAATTTTTTAATTGTGTTAGAGTTAGGTGTCAGCGGGGTACCACTCCTACAGTGTTTCTTCTTTCTGTTGAGAGTAGTCTTCCTGTTGGGTGGTTCCCGGTCGACCGCCTGGGGTCTTTGTTTCTGTCACCTTTCTCTCTTTGTGGGTGTTCGGTTTTCTGATCTCACCTTCTCTGCTCCTCTCACCTCTTTCATGCCTAGGACAATTCCTTGTGGGCAGTGTCTGCTGCCTAAGCATGTGGACGATGTACATTCGTCGTGTTCCTCCTGTAATGGGTGTTCGGCCGAGCGGCCGTGTGGTGTCTGTGGAACATGGTCTTCCACCTTTTGGGCGTCTGTAAATCGTGTCGTTCGTTCTCGTGGCTGTGCCTCCCGCTCCCGCGGGAAAGGAGAACGTGGTCGTTCGGGGCCTCCCGAGCCGACTTTGTCTGGTGAGAGTTATTCCTCCTCCGTGGGGGATGTGCAGTCTTTTCCTGTGGTGGATACTGCGGGAGCCGTTGCGTGTTCTGGTGTAGAGATGCCTGGTTCCGGGACTACGGTCCCCCTCCAGTCGACATCTGAGGCTGTCACTAGGGTTGTGACTCCTCCTTCGGAGCCGGGCCGGTGTGCTCTCTCCATTATTTCACCAGCCTCAACGACTCTCGACGTATCTACTACTGCTGCTGGTCCGTCTGCTTCGTTGTCTGTTTCAGCCGGCCTCGGCTTTTCGCTGCAGGGGACTGCAGAACTGTCCGATACTGTAGACGTGGGATATCGGCCCCAGCCTTCCCTGACTTCAACTCGGCGAAGTCGGAAGGGGCTGCCGGCCGAGCCCATCGCTGTGGTCTCGTCGCCGTCGAGTACCACAGTTGTGTCTTTGGATTCGGATGTTCATAGTGGAAACACTATGAACTCCTTGGCGTTTCCGTCCGCTCACTCTGGTCACACGACCAGTTTTGGGGGACCAACGCCTTTTGTGCAGCCTGGACCTTCTGCCCCGCAGAGGTCCGCGGTGACTCTCATGAGTTCTCGCAATATTGATCCTCGGGGTGCATCGTACCCCTATACACGTCTGCCTTCAGATGTTTCGGCTGCCGCCCGTCGTCCCGCGTCGGGTGTTTTGGAGGATCGTGACCCTTCGCTGGTTAAGAGGGTCAGAGGTGAAGCCACTTTGCTGGTTCGCTCCCCTGTCGAACCGGTCGGTACAGGCAGTGAGCTTAGGGAGGCCCTCTCCTTACTCACTCAGGTTCTCTCAAAGAGCCTTCCTGTTGCTTCCAGCGAGGCTATGGGTGGTTTCCAGGCGCCTCCTATGGCGCCGCCTCCCGGGATTGGAAACAGGCCGGTTTCTGATTCCTCTGGTGTCCCGACACCATGGGAGGCGTCGGCTGGTTTGCCCACGATGGGCTATGTGTCTTCCGACTCTGGGGAGGAGTCCGACATGCTTGAGGTCGAGGGCCAGCAGTCTTCAGACTTGGGGGCGGCTCTTGACTTTGTGTTTGGGTTTCTGCCTGAGCTCAAACCTGCTAACCAGCCGACAGTGTCAGCCTGGCCGCGATCATCGGTCGCGCGCCAACAGCCTATGGAGCAACCTGCTTCTGGGCGCCTTCGACCGTGCCAGTCGGTACAGGTGGTTGAAGCTTTTTCAGCATTGGATGCCAAGCTGAATTCCAAGGCTTTGAAGACTTCGTTCTTCACCAGGGTTGACACCTTTTTGCCTCCTGTGCGTTATCGTTCCAACGATTCCGCCAATCCGTCAATCTGCCAGACTTTGACGGTTCTGGATCAGGACTCCACTTCCCTTGGGCTTTCCAAGCCCAAGTCTGCCGTCATTCCAATGACGACTCTGGAGTCCACGTTGGGCTTATCTAGAGAGATGCTTGGCATGCTTTCTCTCTCAGATCATGTCGTCTCAGCTTTGGCTGCTTATCTGCCTCCAGATAAGTTTGACGAGGTACAGGCTCCTTTGCGTGTGCTGTCCAAGGCGCTTATGCACCTTACTCACACGCATGCCTGTAACACGGCCAATTTGGAATTAGTTCGAAGGGACGCTGTGCTGGACACAGGACGATCCCTTCCCGAGGAGCAGCGTGCTACTCTTCGATCTGCTTCTTTGGCAGGTCCGCAACTTTTCCATGGTTCCGTGTCGACGGTCCGGGATGACGTCCTACGTCATTCCAAAGATCAGCTGCTGTTTCGTCAGCTTGATCAGCCTTCTCGGGGAGGCAAGGGCCGTTCCAAGCCTAACAAGTACCCTTCTGCTTCCTCTGTGAAGCAAAAGGCTGGTCCTTCTGCCGCCGCCTCTGCTTCTTACTCACGGGGTAAAGGTAGGGGTCGGCAGAATCGAGGGAAGTCTCAGGTTTCTTCATTTAGCAGAGGAGGTGGTTTCTCCTCTCGCGGGCCTCGTCGGGGCTCGAAATGAAGGTCCTCACCTCGACTCGTCCCAGGTTGGAGGAAGGATAGCAGAGTTTGCAGACCATTGGACCACCATCACATCCGATCCATGGGTGTTAGATGTTGTTCGGTCCGGGCTGCGCATATCCTTCCGACGGCACCCCACTCTGTCAAGGGTGCCTCTTCCAACCACAGTTCCTTCAGACGTTTTACGTCGGGAACTTTTGTCCACGGAGATTGCCAATCTCCTGGCAAAGGGGGCGATCGAGGTCGTCAAGAACGTTCAGTCAGTGGGTTTCTATTCCCGCCTGTTCTTGGTGCCGAAGAAGGACGGCCGACTCCGACCGGTTATCGATCTGAGCATCCTGAACCAGTCTATCATTGCTCCCAAGTTCAGCATGGAGACTTTCAGGTCGGTCCGCCATTCAATTCACCAGGGAGATTTCGCAGCCAGCATCGACCTGCGAGACGCTTACTTCCACGTTCCGATGCATCGGGCGTCACGGAAGTATCTCAGGTTCGCTTTTCTGGGGCGAGTTTACCAGTTCAAGGCCATGCCTTTCGGCCTCAACCTGGCTCCTTGGGCGTTCACCAGACTGATGTCGCATGTGATAGCGTTCCATCGCACACAGTCCAGGGTGACTACTTCGGCATATCTGGACGATATCCTCCAGAGGCATTCCAATGCTGCCTTACTGGAATCGGATGTCGCCACTCTGTTGAGCTTGCTCACGTCGCTAGGATTCAGAGTCAACGAGGAGAAGTCGGACCTGGTCCCTTCTCAGTCGTTTTGTCATCTGGGGATGTCTTTCCAAACCAAATTCAATTTGGTGGCTGTTCCCCAGGCCAAGGCTGTGATTCTCTCAGCTTTTGCTCTGACTCTGTCCCAGTCCAGGTCCGCGACCGCTCGGAGTTTTCTCCGGCTGATCGGTCTCTGCGGTTCGGTGACGGATCTCATTCCTCTAGGTCGGCTGCGTGTCAGACCTCTCCAACACTTTCTGCTCAGTCGTTGGAGACCGAATGTAGATTCTCTGGATCAGGTGCTTCCATTTCCGGACTCTCTGTATCCTCACCTTCTTCCCTGGACAGATGTTCAGTGGATTACGCAGGGTGTTCCGCTGGACTTACCCACGTCCGATCGCGTCCTGATGGCAGATGCCAGCGATCTCGGATGGGGTGCGACGTTGGATCCTCTCGGTCTTTCCCTACACGGGATGTGGGACCAGGATCAAGCAGCTCTACACATCAACCAGAAGGAGCTTCTTGCTCTTCTTCTGAGTTTCAGGCAGTGGATCCCTCACTTGTCGAATCGCCAGGTCCTTCTACTATCCGACAATTCGACAGTGGTTGCTTACATTCGGAACCAGGGCGGCACGCACTCGCTTCCGATGTACGAGTTAGCTCGGGATCTTTTACTGCTCGCTCAGGAGGTTCACACCGGGGTGGTTGTTCGTCACATTCCCGGTCGTCTGAACGTCCTGGCCGACTCCCTGTCCCGACAGGGCAGGGTTATTTCCACCGAGTGGATGCTTCACAGGGCAGTGTTCCAGTCGCTTTGCGATCTCTGGGGATGTCCCCACATCGATCTCTTTGCGACTCGTTGGAACCATCAGGTGGACACTTTCGTGTCCCCATGTCCAGATCCTCTGGCTTTTGCCGTGGACGCTCTGTCACTCGATTGGAACGGTCTAGTCGGCTACGCCTTCCCGCCGGTTCCGATTCTTCCTCAGGTTCTCGCCAAAATTCGAACCTGCAGTTGTCGAATCATTCTGATCGCTCCCCTGTCGCCTCAGCGGGTGTGGATCAATCAGCTCCGCTCGCTGATGGCGGCGGTTCCGGCACGTCTCCCGCTACGTCGCGACCTTCTTTGTCAAGGTCGCCCGAGGAGGTTTCACGTCGACCCGACTTCATTGTGCCTTCACGCATATCTTTTGTCAGGTCCTGTCTCCTCCGTAGAGGTTTTTCGAGACGAGCAGTGGAGTGCATTTCTTCTTCAAGGAGGCACTCCACTGGTTTAGCTTATGCAGCTAAATGGAAGGTCTTCTGTCGATGGTGTGCTGATCACTCTGTTGATTATGCCAATCCTTCGATTTCACAGATTGCGGAGTTTCTGGTATATCTGTTTGATTCTCGGGGTCTCCAGCCTGTTACCATCAAGGGTTACAGGTCTATGCTTTCAGAGACTTTTTCTTATGTGGGGAAGCGTCGTATCAGCACTAATCCTTACCTCTCCAAGCTTGTTCGGCACTTTTCTTTGAAAAGGCCTCGGACTTTGCAGCTTACTCCACGATGGAATCTTTCGTGGGTGCTGCTTTGCTTGGGGGGGGGGGGCGCCGTTCGAACCTTTATCCCAGGTGGATATGCAATTTCTCACATACAAGACGGCTTTTCTGATGGCATTTGCTTCAGCCAGACGGGTTAGTGAGCTTCACGCCCTCTCGGTTGACTCGGCCTTTTTTAGGAGTTCTCCCAACAGTGTTACTTTTACCACTGATTGCTCCTTTTTGGCTAAGAATCAGTTACCAGATACTACTCCTCCTCCTATCTGTATCAGGGCTCTTCCCTCTGTTGAGGGTACTCGCCCTTTGCTCTGTCCGGTCCGTGCTATTCGCATTTATCTTGATCGGACACGCTTCATACGGAAGGGCAGAAAACGTTTTTTCTGTCTCTCATTCCCGGTCGACAGAAGATCTCTCCTCAATCCATTTCTCGATGGATTTGTCTTGCTATTCGTACGGCTTATAGTCGTTTAGCAGCTGGCGATTGTATTACCAATCGTATTTCTGCCCACGAGGTGCGGGCACTGTCTACCTCTTGGGCTTATTCTAACTCCGTCAAGTTGTCGGATGTTATGCAGGCAGCCTACTGGAGAAATGCTTCTACTTTCTCCACCTTTTATTTACGCCAGTTGCAGGAGCAGTCGGAGGACCTTTTTGCCTTGGGTCCTCTTTCTTCTGCTCAGGCTGTTGTCTGCCATAGCCATTAGGCTTCTTGAAGGTCAGTTTCAGCCTTGTGCTGTTACTGCCCTTTTTTCTGTCTGTGTGTCACACAGGCTCATATGTCTCTTTTCATTGTCCTTTACCAATGATTGCGACATTATGGTTGATAAGCCTCGGGACCTCTTCCTTCTGCTTCACGGTTCCAGTGCACTAGGGTTATGTGGGGGTTGGTTATGCGATTCCCTCCAGCCTTTTGTCTATTCAGCCTGTAGTAAACAATTGTGAGTAGGTTGATAAGAAATCTAAATTTTATAGTAAATTTCCTTTCTTATTATACCTACCACAATTGTTTACATGGAGGCCCTCCCATCTTCTTTACGGGTAAAGAATCTTTCCTCCCCGCTGATCACATAACTCTAACGTTTACGGATTCAAAAAGAATGAGTCTTTAGAGACGGTATATGCGCACTGGCAACGGAAGTCGTGGAGTTGTACTTGGGAGAGAGCGTCCCGTACTGGGTCTGCGCCGGTTGCACTCGACCCAGTTTTGGCTTATTTTTATTGGTGCTTTTGCACCACTTTTCTTTCCCAACTTGCTTGGGAAAGACAAAAATAGAGAGTATTTTATCCGAGTTAGGGACTTCCACTGTAGTGCAAGCCTGTAGAAACAATTGTGGTAGGTATAATAAGAAAGGAAATTTACTATAAAATTTAGATTTTCGCACATGCAAGATAGTTTTTCTGATGGCTTTTGCCTCAGCCAGAAGGGTTAGTGAGCTTCATGCCCTTTCAGTTGATCCGGCCTTTTTCAGGAGCTCTGCCAACAGTGTTACTTTTACCACTGATTGCTCCTTTCTAGCCAAGAATCAGATGCCGGAAACTACTCCACCTCCTATCTGTATAAGGGCTCTTCCTTCTGCTGAGGGTAATAGCCCTTTCGTTCATGCAAATCGCATTTATCTCAACTGGACGCAGTTCATCAGGAAAGGCAGGAAACAATTTTTTCTGTCTCTTATTCCTGGTCAACAGAAGATCTCTCCTCAATCCATTTCTCAATGGATTTGTATCCTACACTCGTCAAGCGACCTGACGATTGTATTACCAATCGTATTTCTACCCACGGGTACGTGCCTTGTCTACCTCCTGGGCTTATGCTAACTCTGTCAAGTTGTCAGATGTTATGCAGACAGCCTACTGGAGAAATGCTTCTACTTTCTCCACCTTTGTACATCAGTTGCAGGAGCAGTCAAAGGACCTTTTTTCTTTGGGTCCTCTTTCTTCGGCTCAGGCTGTTGTCTATCTGTGGATCTGTTCTAGGAGAAGAGTGTCCTCTACTGGGTGTGCACCGGTAGCACTCGTCCCAGTTTTGGCTTATTTTTTCTTGATGCTTTTGCACCACTTTTTTTCCCCAATCGCTTGGGAAAGATCAAAATAGAGCATATACTTCCGAATTTGGGACTTTGACTGTAATGCAAGCTTGTTGAAAACAATTGTGGTAGGTATAATAAGAAAGGAAAGTTACTTTTAAATTTAAATTTTTTCTTGATTTTTTTTAATAATTTATTCATGTAATCTCAGTCAACTGGTGTAAGTGACCGACATGATCTGATCGAGAAAGAGACCACTTTTACAATCATAATTACCACAGTGTATAAACTGTAACATAGATTACTGAAAGTGATGATTGTCAAGACGAAGTATTTCTGTCTCAGTTTGTTGGCTCGAAAGATACAAATGCAAACCTGTTTAATGTATTGTGTTGTCAAGACTGACTTTTCAACATCACTATTTGTTGTGCACACACATTTGTTGTGCAATCATGCATAAATGATAATGGTGTCATCTCAGGTCTGGAAATAACACCTGAATGGTCATTTAGTTTAGGTTTATGCTTAGGTTATCATCAATTGTAAAATACAGCAATGCAGTACAGGCTACAATAAAACAACATTGTTTTGCCAGTCAGATATGATGATTTTTCAGAATAAAAATGTGGAAAAACAGAGTTAAAAAGACAAAGACCTTGCATGCAAACTCTGTAAGAAGCAGTTTACGGCAGAATATGGAAGCACTATTAAGTTGAATCACCTCGTTGACTTGAGGCACTGTGCTTATTATGAAGACCTGAAGTGCTTGCATACAAAGACTGCTTTAACCCTTTACCCAACATAACGGCCAAAACCGGCCAGCGCTAATCTAAAAAATTGCTGATTAATTTTCATTATTTTTTGTCTCAAAAACATAGGTTATGACACCTGATTGGAACGAGCTCGTTGAGCTCGTTCCAATGAGGGGTCATAACCCATGTTTTTGAGACAAAAAATTAAAAAAAATAGTTATTCAAGAATTTTTTTAGTGTCGTCTGCTTTTCATGTTAGGTAAAGGGTTAAAGAGCACACTGATGTGAATATGGGATTTCATCAGATGCCGCCTCCCTGTAATAAAGTATATTAGTACAAGTTCGGTAGTTTCAGCATACACTGGGCAGGATCATCATTTGATTCCATTTTGCATGTACATGTGTTAAATTGCTCAATGTTGACATTGTTAATACATTGTACTGCCTGTACAGAACATCAGTATTCAACAGAAAATTAGGAGCAAGGTTTTTTAGAAGCAAATATGAGTGTGACGTTATATGCAGGGGGTGGGGGGGAGGGGGGGTTGAAACTGCAAAATTGACAGTTACCATCAGAATTTAAGATGCTTTGATTGCAGATCAAATCAAGTCGAACACAAAAACAAGCATGGATGGGGAATCCACAGGAGTAGGGTATGTTGCTTGTCCTATTTACTGTTATGTACATGTAACAGAATGTCACAAGTCAATATCATGGACTCCCTAGAAAGCCTTTTAGTTTCAGAAGGTGGCTTTTATTACACTTTCAGTATTTCATCAAGTTTTCCCTCTTTGTTTAAATAAAAAGAAATAAAAGACGAAATCAGAACCATGTCTCAACTCTTCAGTCACAGCTGACACTGAAACCCACACTGTTGGAAGGGGGTCCCAAAGCCCTTATCAATAGCGTGTCACATAACAGTAGATAATACAAGCTACTAATTGAAAAAATGGAAAATAGAATACCAGTATGTTCTCATTTTTGGAATTTACTTTTATAAAAAAAATTTCTCCAATCCAGTATAAGTATTTCCATTAATTCCTTAAATTCTGCACCCTATGTAACATGTTGCTAACCCTGTGCATGGGGCGTGGTGGCGTTGCGGTAACCGGTTCTCGTCAGATCACCAAAGTTAAGCAACGTCGAGCCCGGTTAGTCCTCGGATGGGTGACCGTCTGAGCAATCGATTCGGACTCCTGCATTGTGTCCTTGGGCAAGGCACTTAACCCCAGTTGTCCACATGGGGGCACGATGACGCTGTTTACCGAGGCATACTGCACGTCGATGGTGCACATGTTTTCAACCAATCTAACCCTGCCTGTGCTGCAGTGCAGAGTTACGATGTTGGGGAGCTGGCAGCTGCTCGTCGTTGTTGGTGTTTTCTCCGGGTACTCCGGCTTCCTTCACCCGTAAAACTGTCACGGTCATAAATAGCCATTGTGCATAAGTATGTGACCTTAAACACCAATAAATAAATAACCCTGTGTATTTTTACAGCCTTAGTCAGTGTATATGTTTGTAGTATGAGATATGGCAGTTAACAAATTTTTATCACCTGAAAATGTTACTAACCCAGTGCATTGCATAGGGTTAGTCACACATTCTGGTTATAATTTATTCATTTATTTATTAGCCTGACTGTTTACAGTCTGGGCTATAGTCATGACTTTCATCTGTCCGTCCGTCCATCTGTTAACATTTAGAGTTTTGGTTAAGGTTTGTGGTTAAAGCTTTTTAGTCCAGGTTAAAAGTTTTTTTTCTTTTAAATTAATATTAAATACTGTTGATTGTATCATTCTCATCATGTTTCATGTTATTTTGGGAAATATCATGTGACCCCCTCCTTGAAACGAACTCGTTGAGCTCGTTCCAAAGAGGGGTCACATGATATGGTTTTGTTGAAATTTCTTGAAAAAAAATTAAAAATTGATATTTAAAATAATAAATTTTGAAATCGTCTGCGTTGGGTAAAGGGTTAAGACCCCTCAATGTTTTTTTTTAGTGAATTCCAAAAATGAAAACATATTCTATTTTCTATTAGGCCTAAAAGAGTTAAAAATCTGTTTCTCAAGCCCTCCCACATGGTCCTTTTGGCTGCCGCATACTCTTTTTAGCTCACCTGAGCGAAGCTCAGCGGGAGCTTTACTGATCGTGATCCGTCCGTCGTCCGTCCGGCATTAACTTTACATTATCGACTTCTCCTCCTAAACCACTAGCCCAATTTTATTCAAATGTTGGCTAAATGTTTATTACCTAATGCCAATTCAGATTTGTTCAAATGAAGTTGCCCCTCCTCCTGGGTGGTGCCACGCCCCCAAGGGGCACCAAAATCTTTGTAAATCTTCTTCTCATGAACCAGCAGTAGCAGAGACTTGATATTTGGTGTGCAGCTTCCTTTTGAGGTGTAGACTCAGATTTGTTCAAGAGAAGTTTGTGGGGCTATACTTGGCGTCGTTATGGGAGGAGCAAAATTGTTTGCCCGCCCAAAATTTCTATTTTCCAAACTGAGAGGCTGATTTGAAACAAATTTTATGTGAGGGCTTATTGGGTCATGAGTACTTGATTTATGCAAAAAAAAAATTTCCCGCAGCCCCGTGGGAATCGCAGGAGCTAAAAATAGAAAAAATTTAAAACGCCCATATCTCCATAACTGCACGGCACTGAGAATTTTTATTTGGTGTGCAGCTTCCTTAGGACCAACAGAAAGGATTGGTAAAAAAAATTGCCATCGGTTTTATCATAGGGTACAGTTTCGGGACTTTGAAAAAGTGCTGAGTCAGCACTTTTTAACACTGTAGGCAATGGGAAAAACATTAAAAAATCTTCTTCTCCAGATCCAGCAGGCAGAATCTTTTGATATTTGGTATGCAACATTGTAGGGTGGATCTGATTCAAGTTTGTTCAAATCGGCTCCCTGGGTTCATATTTGGGCTCAGTATAGGAGCCCGATTTTGAACTTAGTGCATTTCAGGCAAATTTCTTAAAAAATCTTCTTCTCCAGATCCAGCAGGCAGAATCTTTTGATATTTGGTATGCAACATTGTGGGGTGGATTTGATTCAAGTTTGTTCAAATCGGCCCCCTGGGTTTATATTTGGGCTCAGTATAGGAGCCCAAATTTGAACTTACTGCATTTCAGGCAAATTTCTTTGAAAATCTTCTTCTCCAGATCCAGCAGGCAGAATCTTTTGATATTTGGTATGCAACATTGTAGGGTGGATCTGATTCAAGTTTGTTCAAATCGGCTCCCTGGATTCATATTTGGGCTTCCTATAGAAGCCCGAATTCGAACTTAGTGCATTTCAGGCAAATTTCTTAAAAAATCTTCTTCTCCAGATCCAGCATGCAGAATCTTTTCATATTTGGTAAGCAACATTGTGGTGTGGATCTGATTCAAGTTTGTTCAAATCGGCCCCCTGGGTTAATATTTGGGCTCAGTATAGGAGCCCGATTTCGAACTTAGTGCATTTCAGGCAAATTTCTTAAAAAATCTTCTTCTCCAGATCCAGCAGGCAGAATCTTTTGATATTTGGTATGCAACATTGTAGGGTGGATCTGATTCAAGTTTGTTCAAATCGGCTTCCTAGATTCATATTTGGGCTCACTATAGAAGCTCGAATTTGAACTTAGTGCATTTCATGCAAATTTCTTAAAAAATCTTCTTCTCCAGATCCAGCAGGCAGAATCTTTTCATATTTGGTAAGCAACATTGTGGGGTGGATCTGATTCAAGTTTGTTCAAATCGGCCCCCTGGGTGTATATTTGGGCTCAGTATAGGAGCCCAAATTTGAACTTCGTGCATTTCAAGCAAATTTATTAAAAAATCTTCTTCTCCAGTTCCAGCAGGCAGAATCCTTTGATATTTGGTATGCAACATTGTGGGGTGGGTCTGATTCAAGTTTGTTCAAATCGGCTTCCTAGATTCATATTTGGGCTCACTATAGAAGCTCGAATTTGAACTTAGTGCATTTCATGCAAATTTCTTAAAAAATCTTCTTCTCCAGATCCAGCAGGCAGAATCTTTTCATATTTGGTAAGCAACATTGTGGGGTGGATCTGATTCAAGTTTGTTCAAATCGGCCCCCTGGGTGTATATTTGGGCTCAGTATAGGAGCCCAAATTTGAACTTCGTGCATTTCAAGCAAATTTATTAAAAAATCTTCTTCTCCAGTTCCAGCAGGCAGAATCCTTTGATATTTGGTATGCAACATTGTGGGGTGGGTCTGATTCAAGTTTGTTCAAATCGGCTTCCTAGATTCATATTTGGGCTCACTATAGAAGCTCGAATTTGAACTTAGTGCATTTCATGCAAATTTCTTAAAAAATCTTCTTCTCCAGATCCAGCAGGCAGAATCTTTTCATATTTGGTAAGCAACATTGTGGGGTGGATCTGATTCAAGTTTGTTCAAATCGGCCCCCTGGGTGTATATTTGGGCTCAGTATAGGAGCCCAAATTTGAACTTCGTGCATTTCAAGCAAATTTATTAAAAAATCTTCTTCTCCAGATCCAGCAGGCAGAATCTTTTCATATTTGGTATGCAACATTGTAGGGTGGATCTGATTCAAGTTTGTTCAAATCGGCTCTCTAGATTCATATTTGGGCTCACTATAGGAGCTCGAATTCGAACTTAGTGCATTTCAGGCAAATTTCTTCAAAAATCTTCTTCTCCAGATCCAGCAGGCAGAATCTTTTGATATTTAGTATGCAATGTTGCGGGGTAGATCTGATTCAAGTTTGTTCAAATCGGCTCCCTGGATTCATATTTGGGCTTACTATAGAAGCCCGAATTCGAACTTAGTGCATTTCAGGCAAATTTCTTAAAAAATCTTCTTCTCCAGATCCAGCATGCAGAATCTTTTCATATTTGGTAAGCAACATTGTGGTGTGGATCTGATTCAAGTTTGTTCAAATCGGCCCCCTGGGTTAATATTTGGGCTCAGTATAGGAGCCCGATTTCGAACTTAGTGCATTTCAGGCAAATTTCTTAAAAAATCTTCTTCTCCAGATCCAGCAGGCAGAATCTTTTGATATTTGGTATGCAACATTGTAGGGTGGATCTGATTCAAGTTTGTTCAAATCGGCTTCCTAGATTCATATTTGGGCTCACTATAGAAGCTCGAATTTGAACTTAGTGCATTTCATGCAAATTTCTTAAAAAATCTTCTTCTCCAGATCCAGCAGGCAGAATCTTTTCATATTTGGTAAGCAACATTGTGGGGTGGATCTGATTCAAGTTTGTTCAAATCGGCCCCCTGGGTGTATATTTGGGCTCAGTATAGGAGCCCAAATTTGAACTTCGTGCATTTCAAGCAAATTTATTAAAAAATCTTCTTCTCCAGATCCAGCAGGCAGAATCTTTTGATATTTGGTATGCAACATTGTGGGGTGGGTCTGATTCAAGTTTGTTCAAATCGGCTTCCTAGATTCATATTTGGGCTCACTATAGAAGCTCGAATTTGAACTTAGTCCATTTCATGCAAATTTCTTAAAAAATCTTCTTCTCCAGATCCAGCAGGCAGAATCTTTTCATATTTGGTAAGCAACATTGTGGGGTGGGTCTGATTCAAGTTTGTTCAAATCGGCCCCCTGGGTGTATATTTGGGCTCAGTATAGGAGCCCAAATTTGAACTTCGTGCATTTCAAGCAAATTTATTAAAAAACTTCTTCTCCAGATCCAGCAGGCAGAATCTTTTGATATTTGGTATGCAACATTGTGGGGTGGATCTGATTCAAGTTTGTTCAAATCGGCTTCCTAGATTCATATTTGGGCTCACTGTAGAAGCTCGAATTCGAACTTAGTGCATTTCAGGCAAATTTCTTAAAAAATTTTCTTCTCCAGATCCAGCAGGCAGAATCTTTTGATATTTGGTATGCAACATTGTGCGATGGATCTGATGCAAATTTGTTCAAATCGGCTTCCTAGATTCATATTTGGGTTTACTATAGAAGCTCGAATTCGAACTTAGTGCATTTCAGGCAAATTTCTTAAAAAATCATCTTCTCCAGATCCAGCCGGCAGAATCTTTTGATATTTGGTATGCAACATTGTGGGGTGGATCTGATTCACGTTTGTTCAAATCGGCCCCCTGGGTTTATATTTGGGCTCAGTATAGGAGCCCAAATTTGAACTTAGTGCATTTCAGGCAAATTTCTTTGAAAATCTTCTTCTCAAGATCCAGCAGGCAGAATCTTCTGATATTGGGTATGCACCATGCTTAGGGGGGTGAGATTCAAGTTTGTTCAAGCCAAGTCCCTGGGTTCATATTTGGGCTCACTGTGGTAGCCCGAATTATAACTTAGTTCAAAATGAGGAATTTTCTTTAAAAATCTTCTTCAGATCCAGCAGTCGGAATGTTTTGATATTTGGTATGCAGCATCCTTAGGGGGTGAGATTCAAGTTTGTTCAAGCCATCTCCCTAGGTGCATATTTGGACTCACTGTGGGAGCTCGAATTGTAACTTCTCAAAATGAGGACTTTTCTTTAAAAATCTTCTTCTTCAGCCATGTCCCTAGGTCCATATTTGGACTCACTGTGGGAGCTCGAATTGTAACTTAGTTCAAAATGAGGACTTTTCTTTAAAAATCTTCTTCTTCAGATCCAGCAGTCGGAATGTTTTGATATTTGGTGTGCAGCATCCTTAGGGGGGTGAGATTCAAGTTTGTTAGAGCCAAGTCCCTGGGTTCATATATGGGCTCCCTATGGGAGCCTGAATTATAACTTAGTTCAATATGAGGAATATTCTTTAAAAATCTTTTTTTTTTTAGATCCACTGGTCAGAATCTTTGGATATTTGGTATAAGCTTTTCTTAGGAGGAGCAGATGCAACTTGTTGAAATCAATTCTCTGGGTTGATATAAATTTAGGCTACCATGTCAGGTGAGCGCCCTCAGGCCCCTTGGGGCCTCTTGTTTTATTACCAATGCAAACTTAAAAAAAAAAATAATTAAATGGTTTATGTATGATATTTTACCCAAGTTCATAAAATTGATAATTTTATTTCTTGAGTGCAACAAGGCTTTGCAATGATTTAGGGGTGAAATACACCTCCACCCATGCTGTTCTTTACATTATGTGGCCTAAAACATAAAACAAACCAAGTACTTGAACTTTTAATGGCAAAGAAATAATTACAAAAATAAAAAATAAAATAAATAAACGGCCACCCACAAGCAATTTTACAAAAAATGGCCTGAGAAATAGATCTACTTTGTGGAGCCTTAATAGCTTGTTATTATTATTTTTACCCTCTGTATACTGATGTCACAATACCAAAATTCAGTTTGTGAAATTTTGATCCACAGAAGAAATCACATGTCACTTGTTTCCAAATAAATACCACTTGGATCAAAACAAATATGATGTGATCAACACAGCTGATGCAGTGTTGATCGAAATTACGAAAACTATTTGACCAGGATTGGAGACAAATAAGTCCCTAATTGAAAGTAATACTGTGGAGCCCACTTAATTGGATATCTGTACTGTAATTTAATATAACTTACAAACACAAAACCATTTACTATACCTTCAATGCAAATTTGACTTGTTAACTGCATATTGGTAAAAGATTAAACTCCTGTTAACCCCCATGCATGGGAAGTGGAATAGAGGTTTCTCCAATCCTTCTGTTTTTCTCTTGTTTAACTATCATTTTAACCAATTATCTCTTGTTTGACAGTGCTCAGTGAGCTTTGTCAAACAAGGTATATTTGGTTAAATATCAAACTGCATCAATGGAAATATTTGCTGCTGAAAACTTTGCCGTTTTGATACCAGAGTGCAGAGGGTTAATTGAATAAAAAATCCTGTAATAAAATTATTCTACAATCACTAAAATTCCCTTGTTGATTGACCTATTGGCCTCAGTACATCCAATACAGGCAATTAATCTATTTTTGGCTCACCAACGTTAGTTGTGTGAGCCTATGGCATAGCCCTCATGTCGGCGTCTGCGTCGGCGTCCACTCTCAAATATTTTGAACTTTTGGTTACAGGTTTTGATTTTTTGGCTTTTTAAATTTTTTTTTAGCTTCTGCATATTGCTATGGTGGTTCACTATAACATTTAACTCTTTTCCAGGGTATTTTGTCTTAATTTTAACCCTTTAATAAAATTTTAGACTTATTTTGATGTTTGCGTGCAGGTTTTGATGGGTTTTTTTTCCTTTCTTCCAAGTGGAGATTTACCTTGCAGCATATGTCCATGCTTTCTATTGTATGTAAACATGCATCTTAGGGCTATGTTTGTATTATTTAACCCTTTTCCTGCTGAATTACTTCAATTTTGGACTTTTATGTACAGCTTTTGGACTTAGGCTTAGAGCTTCTTACTTTTATGTACAGGTTGTGATAAAAAAAAACAATTTCAAGTGAGGTTGACCTCACTGCATATTGCAGTGGTGGTTATTATAACATTGATATCTTTCCAGTGCATTTTTTTTTAAATTTTAACCCTTTGAATAGATTTTTAGACTTATTTTGACGTTTGCGTGCAGGTTTTCATGTATTTTTTTTCCTTTCTTCCAAGTGTAGATTTACCTTGTAGCATATGTCCATGCTTTCTATTGTATGTAAACATGCATCTTAGGGCTACGTTGTATTCTTTAACCCTTTTCCTGCTTAATTACTTCAATTTTGGACTTCTTTTGTTTACAGGTTTGGATTTTTGTGCTTTTAAAAAAATGTTTTTCTTCTTTGCATATTGCTGTGGGGGCTCACGATAACATTTAACTCTTTTCCAGGGTATTTTGTCTTAATTTTAACCCTTTGAATCAAATTTTTGACTTATTTTGATGTTTGTGTGCAGGTTTTGATGTTTTTTTACTTTTATGCGAAGGTTTTGAGGTTTGTCTTTCTTTTCTTCCAAGTGGTGACTTACCTTGTAGCATATTGCCTTGGTTCCTATTTTATGTTAGGATGCTTCTTATTTTATGTTAGGATGCTTCTTATTTTATGTTAGGATGCTTCTTATTTTATGTTAGGATGCTTCTTATTTTATGTTAGGATGCTTCTTGGGGCTATTATTATATTATTTAACCCTTTAGCTGCTTATTTACTTTAATTTTGGACTTTTGTGTGCAGGTTTTGTACTTTTGTGTGCAGGTTTTGATATTTTTTTTTAAGTGGAGTTTTACCTCTCTGGCATATTGCCATGGTGGTTACTGTAACATTTTCAGAGTATTTTTCTAAATTTTAACCCTTTGAAACAAATGTGATACTTTTATGTGCAGGTTTTGAGGTTTGTCTTTCTTTTCTTCCAAGTGGATATTTTTCAAGTAGACTTTCCCATCACTGGCATATTGCCATTGTGGTTACTGTGACAGGGCATTTTTCTCAATTTTAACCCCTTGAAAAAAAAATATGATACTTTTTTTTTACTTTTATGTGCAGGTTTTGAGGTTTGTCTTTCTTTTCTTCCAAGTGGTGACTTACCTTATAGCATATTGCCATGATTCCTATTTTATGTTAGGATGCTTCTTGGGCTATTTATATATTATTTAACCCTTTAGCTGCTTATTTACTTTAATTTTGGACTTTTCTTTGCAGGTTTTGTACTTTTGTGTGCAGGTTTTGATATTTTTTTTAAGTGGAGTTTTATCTCACTGGCATATTGCCACGCCGGTTATTGTAATATTTTCAGGGTATTTTTCTAAATTTTAACCCTTTGAAACAAATATGATACTTTTTTTACTTTTATGTGCAGGTTTTGAGGTTTGTCTTTCTTTTTTTCAAAGTGGAGACTTACCTTGTAGCATATTGCCATGGTTCCTATTTTATGTTAGCATGCTTCTTAGGGGTTATTATTATATTATTTAATCCTTTAGCTGCTTATGTTCTTTAATTTTGGACTTTTGTGTGCAAGTTTTGAACTTTTTTTTTTTTTACTCCAGCCACCCCTTTGCATTGGCCACCTGTTGGTGAGCCACGGGGTACTGATACCCCCTCTAGTTTCTTATTGGACAGGGCTAAGTGAAACAAGACATAATAGAATTAAATGCTCAGTTTATCTCTTGACTTCAGGAAAGTGATCAAATACCGTTAATTGAATACTCTTGTTAACTAATCATTTTCACTGGCTAAATGACTATATATTCATATAACAGGGGTCCACTGTACTATTTACTGCATTACAAGTTGTGATGTTTGTAATAATCCAACAGAAACATGGTTGATCAATGGTTAATCATTTTTTTTTTCTACATAACTGTGTTACTGGTTTGTGATGTCAAAAATCCACATCACTTGCCTGCTGAGGAGTGCTTTGTGAAAATTAATTTCCTGCATGTTAAATTTTAACAAAAAATCAATGTTATGAAAATATCTTAATAGCTCAATTTGAAACAGTTGCTTAGAACATTATCATAACATCTGTACTTTTTGGCTCACCTGAGCTAAGGTCAACAGGAGCTTTACTGATCATTTTCTGTTGTCTGGCGTGAACTGTATATCATCTGCTTTTCAAAGGGAGGGCAGATTCTAGTTTGTTCAAATCAAGTACCTTGGTTCTGGGCTCCTGAGCCCAAATTTTAATTTAGTGCTTATAGTGCAATATGAGGAAAATTCTTTCAAAGTCTACTTCTTCAGATCCACCAGTCATATTCTTTCAATATTTATTAGACAGCATCCTTAGGAGGTTCAGATTCAAATTTGTTCAAATCAAATCCATTGATTCAAATTGATTGGCCTCCCTATGGGAGCCTCAATTTTAAATTGCTGCAATGTGAAGAATATTCTCTTGGTTCTTATTTGATCTCCCTGTGGGATTCTTTATCCTGAAGTGATGATACTGCAATTTGGAGATTTCATATTCTGTGGATGTGCTTCATATTATCTTTGTGAGGTGAAATTATTTAGTCTAGATAGGTTTACCTTGTTATAATTTATGGGAGAGTGCCTCTTCCATAAATTAAAACAAGTTAAAGATATGTGAACACATTTTGACCCCCCCCCCCCCCCTGCACCGCCCCCCCCCCCCCCCCAAAAAAAATGTTTTTTTAGCACTCTACCAGTTAAGGGGCATCAGATCCACCAGTCAGAATCTTTTGACAGTTGGTACACAACATCCTTACCTAGACCCAATGCTAAAGTGGGCAGCATAAGTATAAACGATTGGCTGAACTTGACTCCATACCAATGTTGTGGTCATCATATAGCCTAAGATGCTGAAAGTGACCTTAAAACAAATAAATTAATGGTCTAATGTTACTTCTAACATCTATGGCTATATCATGACTGCAATATGTAAATAAAATATTGTTTAACCCTTTACCCAATGCAGACGATATCAAAATTTTTTATTTTAAATATCATTTTTTTAATTTTTTCCAAAAAATTCAATAAAACCATATCATGTGATTCCTCATTGGAATGAACTCGATGAGCTCGATCCAAAGAGGGGTCACATGATATGGTTTTGTTGAATTTTTTTTCAGCTGCTGAATTTGCATATTACGCGGGCGGATGGTGCCGATTCTTTGGGTAAAGGGTTAATCAATAAATGCTTTTCCTGTAGGTACTCCAGGAAGTAGTAAAGTGTGTGGTAAACTAGTTTTATTTTAAAGGTAAAATAGGTCTGTGTGAACAATTCTTGGGGTGGAAGTCCTTTAAAATGTGCAACATTGGTATAAACAATTGGCTAAACTTTAGTTTATACTTATGTTGCCGTAATGATATAACCATAGATGTTGAAAGTGACCTTAAACACCAATACATAATAAGAACCTAACATTTATTACAATGCTGCCCACTTCCAAGGTTAGCAAGTTCTACTTTGCCAGTAATATAGAACTTGTGTACCCCCCACAAGGACTGTCCAATTTCCTGTAGTCTCCCCAGGGAAGGTAAACACTTAAATTTAATTCATCTTTGTAGAATGTCCAATCTTGATGATGTCACAATAATGCTGGAAATTACTGCTGGAAGCCATGTTAGGTTTTTAACAACTAAACTGAAATCTAATTTCAGTTCTCTCTCATAACATGTAATTGTTTTGAAACATGCTGTTCATGTCATCTTTAACCCAATGGAATGGTTATGTGCGACCAGCATTAGGCACAAAAATCTCCATAAAAATTTTATTTTGCAATTTTGCCTCAAAAACATATCTTATGATCCTTTATTGAAGCTATGTTTTTGCGATGGAAAATTAAAAATTTGTAGTTATTAAAAGACATTTTTAGCCCGACTGTTTACAGTGAGGGCTATAGTAATGACTTTTGTCTGTCCGTCCATCCATCTGTCCGTCTGTCCGTCTGTTAACTTTTAGAGTTTTGGTTAAAGTTTGTGGTTAAAGTTTTTTTACTGAAGGTTCAAGTGTTTTTTGTTTTTTTTTCTTTTCCTGTTCAGTTGACATTTGGAGTTTTGGTTAAAGTTTGTGGTTAAAGTTTTTTATTCAACCTTCAAGTACAGGCTATACCCAGTAGTTCTTGTCTGATCATCACAAAATTTCATATGCAGGTTTTAGGTCATGTGTACATGAGAACGTCCCCTTTTGGTCATGATCGGTCAACCTGTATGGCTGCCCGAGCCCAAAACCCAAAAACCATTAGCACAGTCCACAGGTCGTATTTATGAAGGGATTTCATTGCAACTTCATAGAACACCTCTGTATAATGCCTTGATGAGAACGTCTACGTTTGGGCATGATCTGTCAACTGTGATGGCTGCCCAAGCCCGAAACCCAAAAACTTTTAGCACAGTCTGCAGGTCATGTTTAATATGGACGGATTTCATTGTAACTTGATACGATGACTCTGTATGATGTCTACATGAGAATTTCCCCATTTGGCCTTGATTTATCAACTGTGACGACTGCCCAAGCCCAAAACCCGAAAACCTTCAGCACAGTCTACAGGTCATATTTATGGAGGGATTTCATTGTAACTTGATAGGTTGACTTCATATAATGTCTACATGAGAAAGTCCCCTTTTGGACGTGATTGGGCAACTGTGATGGCTACAGGTGCACCAAAGCCCGAAAACCTTCAGCACAGTCTACAGGTTACATTTATGAAGGGATTTCATCGTAACTTTGTACGATCAATCCACATGATGCCCAGATGACAATGTCTCCTTTTGGTTGCGATCATTCAACCATGATGGCTGCCCGTGCCCGAAGCCCGAAAACCTTTAGCACAGTGTACACGTCATATTTATGAAGGGATTTCATTGTAACTTGATAGGCTGACTTCATATAATGTCTAGATGAGAACATCCCCTTTTGGGCAACTGTGATGGCAACAGGGGCCCGAAGCCCAAAAACCTTTAGCACAGTCTACAGGTCATATTTATGAAGGGATTTCATTGTAACTTGATAGGCTGACTTCATATAATGTCTAGATGAGAACATCCCCTTTTGGGCAACTGTGACGGCAACAGGGGCCCAAAGCCCGAAAACCTTTAGCACAGTCTACACGTCATATTTATGGAGGGATTTCATTGTAACTTGATAGATTGACTTCATATAATGTCGAGTTGAGAACGTCCCCTTTTGGGCAACTGTGATGGCAACAGAGGCCCGAAGCCCGAAAACCTTTAGAATATTCCACAGGCCAAAATTATAAAGGAATTTCATTGTAGCTTGGTAGGATGACTCCAAGTTTGTGGTTAAAAACCCAGACAAACACCACCACCCCCCTACCCCCCCCCCCCCCCCCACCCTCCAATTAGGCTTTTTTTTTCTTTTTTTATCTCCAATATGCATTTTGAACTATTTACAGTCACTACATGTGAAACCTTTTTTTTTAAAACTTATATACCCCCATCTCCCCCTCCCCACCCCCACCCCACCCTGGAGGCCAATTTGGCACTTTTTTTTCTTTTGTCAAAAATACTGGTTTACAGTTTTGTTTAAAAACCCAGACAAACACCACCGTCCCCAGCCTCCCCAAATTAGGCATTTTTTTTTTTTTATTTCCTCCAGTATGCATTTTGAACTATTTACAGTCACTACATGCAGAACCTTTTTTTTCCTTTTGTCAAAAATGCTTTTTTACAGTTTTGGTTAAAGTTTGTGGTTAAAATTCCAGACAGAAATTATCATCACCCCTCCCGCCTCCCCTCCCCCCCCCCCCCCCCCCAATTAGACATTTTTTTCTTTTTTCTTTCCTCGAATATGCATTTTTAACTATTTACAGTCACTACATGCGGAACCTTTTTTAAACCACATGTAACCCCCCATCCCCAACCCACCCTCCCCACCTCCGGGGGTGGGGCAATTATACACCTTTTTTTTCTTTCGTCAAAAATGTTTTTTTTACAGTTTTGGTTAAAGTTTGTGGTAACCACAAAAACCCAGACAAACACACACCCCCCCCCCCCCACACCCACACCCCCACCCCCATGGTGCCAGTTAGGTATTTTTTTTCTCTGCTCAAAATGCATTCTGAAGCATTTAGACTGACCAAGTGGAAAAAAAATGGACTCCCCCTGACACACCCCCACTCGCCCCCACCCCTCTCCCCCACCCCACCTCCTCCTCACCCAGGGCCATTCATGCAATATTTTTTCTTTGGTACAAAATGCATTTTTAGCCTGACTGTTTATAGTCAGGGCTATAGTTATGACTTTCGTCTGTGCATCTGTCGGTCCGTCCATCCATCGGTCTGTAAACAATTGGTTGCCGACTGATAACTCCAGTTTGGATTATTTGATTTCAACCAAAGTTGATATGTGTATTTTCCAGCTAGTAATACAGGCCAGGTTTGAATATAGGTTCCACAACTCCCCCCCCCCCCCCCCCCCCAACCCCCATGTCACTTAGGCAATTATTCCCAAAATGCATTATGAAGGATTGGGAGTTATTACATGCAAAAAAGAAAATTGACTCGTATAGCCCAACATTGCTTTATGTACTGCATCTTTAATCCTTTACCTAACACATGTTGAAGCCAACAGTACAAATTATTTTTCTGAAACATTAGATTTTTTCATTTTTTACTTCTAACCATGGCTTATTAGTCCTTATTGAACAAGCACATCAAGTTTGTTCCATTAATAGGTCATGAGATATGTTTTGAAGTAGAGAAATGAAAAAATAAAATTTGAATAGCAAATTTTGTATATCACGAGTGCAGATATGGCAGATTCGTTAGGTAAACTGTTAACAAAAAATGGCTCCGACTATTTTGTGTCTAAGCATTGCCATTCCTGGGAAAGTCGGACTGCATGCGTGACATCACTCTAATTTGTTTGTGTTACTCTTCCCATAATAGATAAAAGGTTAACCCTTTTCTTAACGAACTGTCCACATCCATCCACAGATTTACAAATTGAGATGTTGAAAAAGAATGTGCTCATTGTTTATTTATTTATTTATTTATTTATTTATTTATTTATTAGCTCACCTGACTTCAAGTCAGTGGGAGTGTTGCCATTACTTTTGTCTGGTATCTGTCGTCCACCGTCCGTTAACTTTTGCAAACTTGACTTCTTCTTTGCAACCACTAGGCCAAATTCAAACATATATTGCACAGACCATCTATGGAGTATACCCTTTCTATTTTGTTCAAATGAAGCAGCTGCCATATTCGGGCTCTGTTTTAATGCCCCAAAAGCTCAAAAACCTTTAAAAATCTTCTTCTCACGAACCACCAGAGGGAATGCTTTAATATTTGGTATGGAACATCCTTTGGTGTAGAAGATTAAAGTTTGTTCAAGGGAAGTTGGTAGATCAATATTTGGGCTCTCTGAGGGGGGCATATCCATTTTGGGCTCTGCCCAAAATTTCTATTTCAAGAACCAGTGGGCCAATTTCAACCAAATTTGGCATGTAGTATAAGTGGGTCCTAAGTAATTGATTGATGCCCCCCCCCCCCCCCCCCCAATATTTTCTTCACAGCCCTGTGTCAAACCCAGGGGCTAAAAACAGAAAAAAATTCAAAAGCCCGTATATCCCAAACCACAAGGAACAGAAAACTGTTATTTGGTATGAAGCATCCTTAGGACTAGTGGAAGGGATTGGTTAAAAAAATTGCCACCTGTTCTATCAGGGTGCCTGGTAGAGGATATTGAAAAAATGATGAGTCCGCATTTTTGCAGTAATATACAAATTGCTGAGAGTGCTTCAGACTGTTGACTATCATCAATCACTTATGTAAACAAGAGGCAGGAGAAACTCCTGTCAGCTGTCAAATACATATGTTCTGTTACATTATTTTAACTTAATGTAGTGAAATTTCTGTATAAGTCGCAGAGGAAAAAATTATCTGATTCCTGAATGAATACCTTTAATTTAAACCACTCAAGACTTTGTGTTTTCCAAATATTTTATTTTATGTTGAACCCTTTCAATGCTCTGCACATATTTGTTTTTTTTTCTGGTTTCTTGGAAACATTTATCTGATTCCTGTATGAATATCTTTAATTTAACCCTCTCAAGACTTCAATGTGGGTTCTAAAGATTTTATTGATGCCTTGATCGAACCCTTTCAATACTGTACACTTGTTTTTTTCTGGTTCCTTGGAAAAAAATTGATCTGATTCCTGTTTGAATATCCTTAATTTAACCCTCTCATGACTTCAATGCATTTTCCAAAGATTTTATTTCATGTTGAATCCTTTCAATGCTATGCACATATATGTGTTTTTCTGGTTTCCTGGAAACATTTATCTGATTCCAGTATGCATATCTTTAATTTAACCCTCTCAAGTCTGCAATGTGGGTTCCAAAGATTTTGTTGATGCCATGATCAAACCCAATGCTGTGCACATGTTTTTTTCTGGTTTCTTGGAAAACATTTATCTGATTCCTGCATGAGTATCTTTAATTTAACCCTCTCAAGACTTCAATGTGGGTTCCAAAGATTTTATTTCATGTAATACTGTTAATGAAAACCTTTTTCTGATTTCTTTAAAAATGTTTTACCCCCCAAAATAAGCCTCCATAAATTCTCTTTCTGTTTTGTTTATTTTTGATGCTTTAACCATTTTCACACAGACTTGAATTTACTGGTGGCAGTAAAATTCTATTTCTCTAGTTTGAAATTTTTCTTATTCTTTAATACCACTAGGCCAAATTCATTCATTTATGGCACAGACCATCTTTGGAGTAAACCTTTTCTCCTTTGTTCAAATGAAGCTGCTGAGATCTTCAGGCTGGTGGAATTTACTCTTCTGATCCCCACCCCCCCCCCCCCCCCCCCCCCAAATTACTATATCCCTTGGTACGGGGTTAATGCTCAATAAGCCTAAAATGATTTTAAAATCCTCTTTTTATAAGCCACTTGCAATAATACATAGATTTCTTGTTTGGAACTTATTTTAGTGACGCAGATTCAATTTTTTTTTCAAAGAAACTCAGTAGAGAGAACCACAGTTGTTGAGAACAAAACAAAATTTTGCACGGTTTTTGTTTTTTAATACTTCACAAAACAGAGCTTGCTAGGAAGCTTTCCTAGGACCAGCAGAAATCAATGACAAAAAAGTTGCCTTTGATTGTGTCATAGCAAATCAAACAAGAGGCCCCAGGGGGCCTGAGGGCACTCACCTGACAAGGTAGACTGAATGTCAACCCAGGGAATTGATTTCAACAAGGTGCATCTGCCCCTCATAAGAAAAGCTTATACCAAATATCCAAAGATTCTGACCAGTGCATCTAAAAAAAAAGATTTTTAAAGAGTATTCCTCATATTGAACTAAGTTATAATTTGGGCTCCCACAGGGAGCCCAAATGTGAACCCAGGGACTTGGCTTTAACAAACTTGAATCTCACCCCCCTAAGGATGCTGCACACCAAATATCAAAACAATCTGACTGCTGGATCTGAAGAAGAAGATTTTTTAAGAAAATTCCTCATTTTGAACTAAGTTACAATTCAAACTCCCACAGTGAGTCCAAATATGGACCTAGGAACATGGCTTGAACAAACTTGAATCTCCTTCCCCAAGGATGCTGCATACCAAATATCAAAACATTCTGACTGCTGGATCTGAAGAAGATTTTTAAAGAAAATTCCTCATTTTGAACTAAGTTATAATTCGGGCTCCCACAGTGAGCCCAAATATGAACCCAGGGACTTGGCTTGAACAAACTTGAATCTTACCCCCCTAACCTTATTGCATAACAAATATCAAAAGATTCTGATTGGTAGATCTGAAGAAGAAGATTTTTAAAGAATATTCCACATACAGCACTAATTTAAACATTTGGGCTCCCATAGAGAGACCAAATATGAACCCAGGGATTTGATTTCAATAAACATGTGAAACAATCTTCCCCAAAAAGTACCCCATGATAAAACTGATAGGAATTTTTTTTACCATTCCATTCTGTTGGTCCTAAGGCAGCTTCACACCAAATAAGAATTCTGAGTGCCGTGTAGTTTTGGAGGTATGGGCATTTTATTTTTTTTTCTATTTTTAGCTCCCGCAGTTCCCATGGGGCGACGGAAAAAAAATTTGGGCATAAATTAAGTACTTATGACCCAATAAGCCAAATCTGCCTCTCGGTTTGGAAAATAGAAATTTTGGGCGGGGCAAAAATTCTTGCCCCTCCCATAACGAAGGCAAATTTAGGTCCTCAAACTTTTCTTGAACAAATCTGAGTCTACACCTCAAAAGGAAGTTGCACACCTAATATCAAGTCTCTGCTACTGCTGGTTCATGGTAAGAAGATTTTTTAAAGATTTAAGCACACTTTTTTTGGCGTGGCCCTACCAAGGGGCGAGGCAACTTGATTTGAACAAAATCAAATTGCGATGTCATAACAAACTATTATCTCAAATATCAATTAAATTGGTTCAGGGGTTTGGGAGGAGAAGACGCAAACACCTTGTTCACGGACGACGGACGGTGAGTGATCACTATAGCTCTCCTGACTGAAAGTCAGGTGAGCTAAAAATATATTTATTTCTTTATTGGGGTTTTACAACACTTTCGACAACCAGAGTCATCTCGCGTTGGACAGTTTTATGGGTGGAGGAAGCTAGAGTACCCAGAGAGAACCACCATGAAATGGTGAGCAACTGTCAGACTTCCCATCATACTAACTCCTCACAAGCAGGGTTAGCATTGGTTGAAGACAAGTGCACCATTGACATGCAGTATGCCTTAGTACCCAGTGCCACCATGTCCTCACATGGGCAATCAGGATTAAGTGCCTTGCCCAAGGACACAACACAGTTACACCTGGTGGGGATCGAACCGTGGACTTTTCAGTTTGAAGTCCAATACTGTAACCACTGAGATGCCACGCATTGGAATGGGCTCATTATATATTTTGAAACATCTCTCAAACCTGCAAAGTTTGTGGTGGCTGGAGACACTGAACTTATTTAGTGATGATGTCTTATTTTTAGCTTAACTTGAGAAAGTCAAGATACCCTATTGCCATCATGCGTGCACAAGTCTGTTAGTCTGTTCACATTTTCCTTTAGCACAGGCCACACCCCATAGTTCTTGTCTGATCATCATGAAATTTCATCTGCAGGTTTGGCGTCTCATCTAGATGAGAATGTCCCCTTTTGGTCACGATCGGTCAACCGGTATGGCTGCCTGAGCCCAAAACCTGAAAACCATTAGCACAGTCTATAGGTCATATTTATGAAGGGATTTCATTGTAACTTGGTAGGATGCCCCTGTATAATGCCTAGATGAGAACGTCCCCTTTTGGTCATGATCTGTCAACCGTGATGGCTACCCAAACCCGAAACCCAAAAACTTTTAGCACAGTCTGCAGGTCATATTTAATATGGAGGGACTTCATTGTAACTTGGTAGGATGACTCCGGTTGATGTCTAGATGAGAACTTACCCATTTGGTCGCAATTTTGTCAACCATGATGACTGCCCGAGCCCAAAACCTGTAGCACAGTCTACAGGTCATATTTATGGAGGGATTTCATTGTAACTTGGTAGGATGACTCCAAATAATGTCTAGATAAGAACATCCCCTTTTGGTCGCGATCATTCAGCCTTGATGGCTGCCCGATCCCAAAAACCTTTAGCATAGTCTATAGGTAGTATTTATGTAAGGATTTCATTGTAACTTGTTAGGTTGACTCCACATAATGCCTAGATGATGACATCCCCTTTTGGTCGTGATTGGTCAACTATGATGGCTACAGGTACTCGAAGCCTGAAAACCTTGAGCACAGTCTACAGGTCATATTTATGAAGGGATTTCATTGTAAATTCATAGGATCACTCCAGATGATGCCCAAATGAGAATTCTCCTTTTGGTTGCAATCATTCGACCATGATGGCTGCCCAAGCCCGAACCCAAAAAAACCCTCAGCACAGTCTACAGGTCATATTTATGAAGGGATTTCATTGTAACTTGGTAGGTTCACTTCGTATAATGTCTAGATGAGAACGTCCCCTTTTGGACACAATTGGGCAACTGTGACGGCTGCAGGGGCCCGAATTCCAAAAACCTTGAGCACAGTCTACAGGTCATATTTATGAAGGGGATTTCATTTTAGCTTGGTAGGATGACTCCAAATAATGTCTAGATGAGAACGTCCCCTTTTGGTCACAATCATTCAGCCTTTATGGCTGCCCGAGCCCAAAAACCTTTAGCATAGTCTATAGGTCGTATTTATGGAAGAATTTCATTGTAACTTGTTAGGTTGACTCCATATAATGCCTAGATGATGACATCCCCTTTTGGTCTTGATTGGTCAACTGTGACGGCTACAGCAGCCCGAAGCCCGAAAACCTTGAGCACAGTCTACAGGTGATATTTATGAAGGGATTTCATTGTAACATCGGAGAATCACTTCAGATGATGCCCAGATGAGAATGTCCCCTTTTGGTTGCGACCATTCAACCATTATGGCTGCCCAAGCCCGAAGCCCAAAAACCTTTAGCACAGTCTACAGGTCATATTTATGAAGGGATTTCATTGTAACTTGGTAGGATGACTCCAAATAATGTCTAGATGAGAAAGTCCCCTTTTGGTCGCGGTCATACAGCCTTGATGGCTGCTTGAGCCCAAAAACCTTTAGCATAGTCTATAGATCGTATTTATGGAAGGATTTCATTGTAACTTGTTAGGTTGACTCCATATAATGCTTAGATGATGACATCCCCTTTTGGTCCTTTTGGTCGTGATTGGTCAACTGTGACGGCTACAGGGGCCCGAAGCCCGAAAACCTTGAGCACAGTCTACAGGTCATATTTATGAAGGGATTTCATTGTAACTTCATAGGATCACTCCAGATGATGCCCAGATGAGAATTTCCCCTTTGGTTGCGATCATTCAACCATGATAGCTGCCTGGGGCCAAAACCTGAAAAACTTTAGCACAGTCTACAGATCATATATATGAAGGAATTTCATTGAAACTTGGTAGGTTGACTTCATATAATGTCTAGATGAGAACGTCCCCTTTTGGACACGATTGGGCAACTTTGATGACTACAGGGGCCCAAAGCCCAAAAACCTTTAGCACAGTCTACAGGTCATATTTATGAAGGGATTTTATTGTAGCTTGTTAGGATGACTCCAAATAATGCCTAGATGAGAACGTCCCCTTTTGGTCTCAATTATTCAGCCTTGATGGCTGCCCGAGCCCAAAACCCCAAAACCTTTAGCATAGTTATAGGTCGTATTTATGTAAGAATTTCATTGTAACTTGTTAGGTTGACTCCATATAATGCCCAGATGATGACATCCCCTTTTGGTCATGATTGGTCAACTGTGACGGCTTCAGGGAGCCCAAAGGCCGAAAACCTTGAGCACAGTCTACAGGCCATATTTATGAAGGGATTTCATTGTAACTTCATAGAATCACTCCAGATGATGCCCAGATTAGAATTCCCCTTTTAGTTGCAATCATTCAACCATGATGGCTGCCCGAGCCCAAAGCCCGAAAACCTTTAGCACAGTCTACAGGTCATATTTATGACAGGATTTCATTGTAACTTGTAGGTTGACTTCATATATTGTCAAGATGATAACGTCCCCTTTTGGACATGATTGGGCAACTGTGACAGCTACAGGGGCCCGAAAACCTTGAGCACAGTCTACAGGTCATATTTATGAAGGGATTTCATTGTAACATCATAGGATCACTCCAGATGATGCCCAGATGAGAACGTCTCCTTTTGGTCACAATCATTCAACCATGATGGCTTGCCGAGCCCAAAACCCGAAAAACGCTAGTACAGACTACAGGTCGTATTTGTGAAGGGATTTCATTGTAACTTAGTAGAATGACTCAGTATAATGTCGAGATGAGGACGTCCCCTTTTAGTAGTAATCAGTCAACCGTCATGGATGAACGGATTTCAATGTAACTGATAGGATGACTCGTTTTGGAATAATTTCACTGTAACTTGGTAATTTTGTTGACATACGTTAACTGTGAGGGCCACATACATTAACTGTGAGGTCATATTAACCCACCCCTTTGCCCTTTAGTACAGTGTACACCTCATATTATTTTTATTGAAAACATAGCATACAGGGAACAGAAATTAACATATTCCCAATTATCACAATTCTTGTCTTATTTCATAATTCTTTCATAAACATTGAACATTATCCTTTTCATCAAACACAACACACAGACAAGTGAAGCTACAGTGTCATTGACACTTTCATTTAGTAACAGAAACAAACAAGCCACTATAGGCTGGAGAAAAACTCATCAACCATTATTTTTTTTCCAACAACCAAACTTGGGAATAGACTCCTGGTGCTCACATTTTACTGCCTCCAAACAGAATCTTACCAGGCCTCCAAACAGAATCTTACCAGGCATATTGGTTATTATCACCTGCCAAAACGAAGTTTGCGGGGTATATAGAAATGGGGTTCGTCCATCCGTCAATTTGTCTATCCATCCGTAACAACTTTGGATCTTCATATCTCAGTCAGTGGATGTTGGACTTAAATGATCTTTGGTATGCTAATAGACCACCATGGAAAGGATATTCATAAGTAACAGGTTTTGTCCATTTTTTTTTTCTAGAGTTATGGGCCTTTTTCTGCTTTTTCGACTTAGAAACCCTTCAACTTTGAAACCCTTGGCATGGAATACCGGTGGCATTGCTCCTTGTTCTTTTCATCACTCTCTCCCCCACACTCTCACCCCTACTGGGACTTACAGTATGTAAGAGACCTTGGCATTCAGCTAAAATGTTCTTTTATAATAGTTAACATGCTGAGTATTTTCAAGATATTTTTTATAAAATCTGGTCATGGCTGCTGTAAAGTCTCCATGACTGGATTTGATGAAAAATTCATCTAAATTCTACTCAGATCATTGGGAGAAAATCAATTTATAGAGAGAAAATTTAATTAAATATGTCCAAATTAAACTTATTTCAGTGACAAGATAAACCTGTCGGGGGCAGGAATATCTGCATGGGAGAAGTTAATAATCAATTTGTTTTTGCAGTGAGTATTGCTGGCTATAAAGTGGGAATTGCAAAAGTCCCATTTCACTCTTTCGTTCCTTTATGGAATTGATTTCTTCATGACTCTGTGTAAAAAGTTTAATGCTTGGCATTCAGCCTGCTGCCACACTCACAATAGTTGAATTATTTCAACTACAACTTGTATAATTAATAAATACAGATATTGGCACAGCTATACATTTTCAAATGATACATGTACATTTTAAAAGGTATATCAGGCCTGGAAATAAAGGGCTTATATCATACCCCATTGATAGGTTATGCTTTGTAGCATGATGGTAACCTGTTGGGAAAAGGGTGCTGTGATGCTTCTTTACCTTCTCTGTTTTTAATACGCCGGTCATGAGCTTTTGTGTCATAATGGGATTTCTGCCGATATAAATCTCAACAACTAATGAGCGATCTCGCTGAAGTGAGATTGCGCGTTAGCTGATGCTATTTATTCTGGTGGAAATGCCACTCTGTGGTACACTATGCATATTTGAATACAATACACAACGTTTGAGTTGTGATAGTTCAGAAAGAGTGTCAAGTCTTTCTGGTAAAACATGCAAGATTACTGATTTAATAAAGTTATATTTATTACTTTGTTGTAACCTGTAGTTTGTTCACATTTTACAGTTTATGTAGCCCACACATAACCTAAATGGTCAGTTTGTGGGTTATTCCCATGCATGAATGTGATGTACTTTGTAAACATAAAGGCCTATCATTGCTATGATGATTCTCTAGCATCATTTTGTTACTTGTGTTCTAAAGAATAGCCTTTTATTTCAATGAGAAGCAAATGATATTTTGTTGTCAGCATGGACTAGTCTTATTACAATTTATTGGAGAATGAATTCAAGCATCTCCAAAGAATTGTGAAAAAAGAATTATCAATGACCACATTTGATTTTTGTTGAAGTTAACAGCCGGTATATAAATGACTGGCTTAACTATTTTTTCGAGAAGCACTGACAGACTCTAAGCCAGCATCTTAAACTTTATGAACATGGAGGGTGGGTGTGGGGGTGGGGAGTGGCAGGGGGAGAGTCTGACAGTGTTCCCAGTTCGTTAACGGATGGTACAAACTTGAAACCTGATTCATTCAACTTCATTAACCCTTTGAACTCTGGTGGTATCTTCCATGCCTGTTCAGTGGCAGCAATTAGAAAAGTCCATATTCATTATTTGGGGTAGAATAATCCATATTTTCAACATGCACCCCTAAAAATATTGATTGGTCTACCCCAAACATTTACCGAACAGCCATCCTATTTAATGATGTTATGACGTATCATGCTCTTGGCAGGAAAGCGTCTGCTAGGGTTCAAAAGGTTAAGACAATAATAAATAGAACAGGTTGTAAACATTGAATTACAGGTTGTAAACATCTATTAAATTCTTTTGAATGTTTGGTAAATGAATTGGTATTAGAAAAAATATTCAGTTAACAGGAATATATTCTATTGACCAGAACTAAACTGAGTGGAGTTTGGCATGTTTATGCAGGCTTGGAAATAAAGAGCTAACATCACACCCTATTAGCCGGTTAACCCTTTACCTAACCTGAAAAGCAGACGAGATTTGCAAAAATTATTCTTGAATAACTAATTTTTTTTCATTTTTTGTCTCAAAAACATAGGTTATGACCCTTCGTTGGAACGAGCTCATCGAGCTCATTCCAATGTGGGGCCATAACCTATGTTTTTGAGACAAAAAATGAAAAAATAATGAAAATTAATTGGCGATTTTTGAGAATAGCACTGGCCGGTTTTGGGCGTTACGTTGGGTAAAGGTGATATGCTTTTCTGCCTTCTGTGTTCAGACTACACCTGTTTACATCATCAGCAGAATTTTCGCCAAAATATAAATAACAAAAACTAATGCACTAATGTCGCTTTGGTGAGATCACATGGGTTTTTTATTTGCTTTTTATGTTGTCCCAAAAGAGTGTTAATTTATATTGAACTATTTTCAAGTAACCTGTAGTTAGTTCACATCTTACTATAATTTGAATTATTCTGTTTTTTTGTGACACTCCCTATCTCCACAGCAATTATGGCCTGATTGACCTCAAACTCAGCAGGTGTATGTATACGCCTGGAACTTAATTAAGCACCCCCTGAAATGTTTCATGACAGTGAAGTTGCTCTTTCTGATTAATATGTTTTAATGATTGCTATGTTTTGCAGTACATTTTGTCTAGTGAAACATGATGTTTGTGGTTGATAGCGTACCCCAAACACATCCCCTCATCCACGTGAAGCATGCTTCCAACGAATGTCACAAAAAACACTATCATCCACGTGCAATATCTGGGTATAAAACAAGAAAATTTGTCACTTCTTTTATCAATAAATGTTGACATGGCAAGGAGGAGACAGTTAGAGGCACTAAGATGGTAAATTGTTGGCATACATGCACCAGGCATGTGATTCAAAGCTATTGGAAGGCAACTTGACTATAGTCATTCTGTCATCAGCAGACTTGTCCGAAAACATCAACAAACCAACGATGTTAAGGACTGACCAAGGCCTGGACTACCCCCAAAAGACATCTCCTTGGGAAGAGCCTGGCATGCCTCATTAGGTGTGAACTCTTTTCTTCAGGTGTGGTTTTGAAATGCCTTTGGCTCCCCAACAGGCATTTGTGCACCAGAACTGTCCGACACCATCTCAAAGCACTAGGTATGAGGTCCAGAAGGGTCATCAAGTGTCCAGCTCTGTCTGATCAGCTTCAAAGACGATGTTTGGAGTGGTGTATGGCATGACAACATTGGAATCTCAGGACGTGGAGGAGAGTCCATTGGTCAGATGAGAGTAGGTTCCTGCTTCACGTCGCATATGGTTGCATGAGAGTGTGGAGGCATAGAATACTGCTTACATTCCCAGGAACATACTGATCCTTACGGATGATCTGGGGATGCCTCTCTCCTCATTGTAAACTTGATTTGGTAACTGTATGTGGGAATCTCAGTGGTCATCAGTACATCCGGGACATTCTCAATCCGGTTGTCGTGCTTCATTTTGACAACCACCCATTGGCTACTCACCCTATATTCATGGACGACAATGCAAGGCCACATCGTTCCCATGCTGCGAGAGCAGTCCTTCAGAACAATGCTGTTACAACACTACATTGGATTTCAATGAGCCCAATTTTGAATCCTTTAGAATACATCTGGGACTTTCTTGGATGTTGTGTGCAAGCAAGGGATCCTCCTGTACAGACTTTGGCCAATTTGGAAACTGCATTGCATGAGGAGTGGCAGCAGTTGCCTCTGGACTGTATCAGAAGGCTCACTGGTAGCATTAGGAGGAGGGTTCAGACTGTCATGCGGACACATGGTGGCTACACTTGTCAGACACTGCTATTGTGTTCAGGAGATTACAAGTTACATTTTTTGTCAGTAATTACCAGCATTGTTTCATCATGGTCCATTCCAGCACCATACTTGTCGAGAGAACATTTTGCCATCAGAAACATTAGTGACAGATATGCGTAATTAGCGCCATTAAAATACTGCATATTTTCATCATTGTGTTGTCTTTCAATTGTCAATAGACCATTCTTTACGCAAACAATCACTTTGGGCCATCTGAAAGATAGCAGGAAAGTAATGACAGTTTCTATTAACACCACTGCGAAAAAAAACAGGTTGCTTAATATATACGTATATTTCTAACCTATATAACTAAATCAACATATTTGGTGGTAGTATTTTGCGTTATTCCCTATAGTCGGCAATTGTGTTGCACACTGTGATATTCTTTATACAGACGTGAGTTGCCATTAAAAAAAAAATTGTGTATACTGCAGTTCCACATCAACTAGTGTTTTATAATTGATGCTACCCCCATGTAAACTAAATAATTGTTCTGGGTTTTTTCCTGGCCTGTTTATATTTGAGCTGGGATTTGTGTCTATATTATTGATAGGAGAAAAACATTCTTTATATGCCAAACATGATTGTTTTTTCTGCTGAGGAAGCTGTTTTTGTTTACCAAGAAGGCAGAAATCTGGTAATAAGATAAATCAATCTGTTTCTTAAAAAAAAACTTTCATTTTATTGAAAATCAATGTTAAGGTATGGAAAAAAGCCTCATATAATTCTCGTGAATGGATGACTATCAATGCTAATTAAATCGTTAATAGCTGGAAATATTGATTCAGATGATATATCAGTGTTAAAAGTATTAATAAACTGTCAAATTAGATGCCTTTTTTCCATTAATCAAAAATTTGTTTTCTTCTTCATGGTAGTCACAACTCCTTGAGCATCTTTGAATTTAGAAATAAGTTACCAGGTCCCAGGCACAAAATTGGTTGAGGGTACTCACTCCCTCGTGAATTCACCCATCAGAAAATTACCAGTTGAAATAAATTGAAGGCAAGACCATAATAAATTCTCATCCATTTTCCTCTGTTGACAATTTCAAGCCTTAACATCATTTTTGAGAAGCCCTTTCTGAGAGCTTCCCCAAAAATTATGTTAAGGCTTAGAAATATCAATAAAGGATTATTTATTTATTTATTTATTTATTTATTTATTTATTGGTGTTTAATGACACTTTCAACAGCTAGGATTCCCCGTGGGAACCCCGGGAAGTAAGCAGCACTTGTTTTCTGTGGTAAACCAGTTCCGCTTTACTAGTAAAATAGGACCCAGTCACCAGTGCTTGGGGTGAAAGTCCTCTAAAATGGGAAACATGTTGATCAACGATTGACTAAACTTGACTTCATCTCCATGTTGTGTCACGATTAGCCATGGTGCATAAATATGTGACGTTAACCACCAACAAACAAACAACAGCTAGGGTCATCTCATCTTGGGCAGTTTTATGGGTGGAGGGAGTACCTGGAGAGAACCTCCGAGCAGTGGCGGGCAACTGTCAGACTCCCCAACGTACTAACTTCACACAAGCAGGGTTAGCATTGGTTGAAGACAAGTGCCACATCGATGTGCAATATGCCTTAGTGCATAGCGCCACCTTGCTGCCATGTGGGCAATCAGGATTAAGTGCCTTGCCCAAGGACACAACACAGTTACCTCTGGTGGGGATCGAACCGAGGGCATTTTGCTTTAAAGTCCATTCTCGTAAACACTGAGCCACTGCGCTCCCACCAATAAAGGATAAAATTGTAATTAATTTGTAGTTGTCTCAAACTAATGTTTGAGAAAGTACTGTAACTCGACGAAATGAGAAATTTCTGAATGTGCATTGCAAAAGACAATCAGATGCCCAGATTTAGCACTGTTTATGCCTCAGTTCATCAAAATTTTCATGCAACTCCAGGCCCTTAAATATTAGACAAACAGGCATTCTGTTCATGCAGAGGTTAAGAAAACCAATTCTACATTCTTACAAAATGTCTACCTTTTAGATCAATTTGTTTGATCGGTACCACAGTGACTGTTGGGAATGGCAAGTGACCACTCTCGCTGACATTGCATACTGGTAACAATAACAACCAGCCAGCTTCTCTATGTTTATAATATGAAATCATCTTCAACTTCGGCAGATTTCATCTCCACAAACTTTATCATTCCATACAATCGACCGCACCCATCTAAATGGTGTCTTCCTAATTTGCATCAACGTAGCAAAAAAAAATTCTGCTTTCTGTTTCACTGGAGTTATTCCAGTCACACTGCTGTATGTTTGCCCGAACTCATTAGGCTTTTCCCTCTGGAAAAGACTATTGTTTTTCTACGGATTATTATTTTTTTTTTTTTTGGGGGGGGGGGGGGGGGGGGGGGGGGGTTCCACTCATTTTGTCCATACGATTCAGAAGCCATTTTCGGACCGATTTTCACAAAATTTTGCACACTCATAGAGAGGCACAAAATCTAAAAATGTACCAAGGCAGAATTTTCGATTTAACCCTTATTTCGACAGAATTGGCAAAAAACTGCCAATTTTGGGGTTTATCGGCACTTTCTCGAAACACGTCTTGTAGATTTTTTTTAAACATTCATCATTGCTAGAACTGCCTGTGACACGACCATTGATACACATGACATATTAGACGATGCATATGGTAACCCTCCACAGACTGCCAAACATCAAAATTTTGATGAAATGGGCTGTTTTCGGGCCCCCACAGCACCCAAACGATACACGAAAGATAAACATAACTTCCGTTATTGGAAGTGGAATTCACCGAGGATCATTTTTGTAAGTAATAAGGGTGTTCAAAAAACCAAGTGTTAACCCGTTTTGGGCTGGTTAAACAGCAATACCCCAAAAAAGCTCAAAACTTCATGTTTTCCGTGGTTTTCTCTAAACGAGTCTTGTAGATTTTCAAGAAAAATTGGTCACTCTCAGGTCTTGGTGTGACATTACAAGTTGCATGGATAAAATATTCCGATCAGCATTAGTTAACCCTCCCCGAGCTGCTAAACGTAAAATTGTGATAAAATGGACTGTTTTTAGACACCAACAGCACCCACACGGTATACCACAGAGAAAGGGGCCTTCATTTATCGGACGCAAAATTGATCGGAAAATATTTTTGAAAGTGGTAAGGGTATTCAAAATTTGACGTCTTAACCCATTTTGGACTGGTTAAAGAGAGATACCCATTAAAATCTTAAAATACCCGTTTTCTGTGGATTTCTCTAACAACATCTTGTAGGTTTTCAAGAAAAAGTCGGCTATTTGCAGGTCTTGGTGTGACATTACAAGTTGCATGAACAAAATATTCCGGTCAGTATTAGTTAACCCTCCCCGGGCTGCTGAAGGTCAAAATTGTGATAAAATGGGCTTTTTTTGCACACCAACAGCACCCAAAGGGTACACCACAAAGAAAAGTGCCTCCTTTTATCGAGCGTACAATTTATACGGAAACATTTTTGTAAGTAGTAATGGTATTCAAAAGTCGACGTCTTAACCCATTTGGGGCAGGCTAAAGAGAGATATCCCTTGAAAGCTTTAAATTCCCATTTTCTGTGAATTTCCCTAACGGTAACTTGTAGGGTTTCAAGACAAATTGACTATTCGTAGGTCTTTATGTGACATTACAAGTTGCATGGACAAAATACTCTGGTGAGCGTTTATTAACCATCTACAAGCTGCCAAGCATCGTAATTTTGTTAACATGGGGCTGTTTTCAGACTCGCACAGCACCCAATGTATACATGAGAGATAAACATAATCTCCTTTGTTGGAAGTGGAATTCACAGAGGACCATTTTTGTAAGTAATAAAGGTATTCAAAAAAACAAGCGTTAACCCCTGTAGCGGAGGTTAACAGGGATACACACCGAAAGCTTAAAAAATCTTTTTCCCTGGATTTCTTTAGAAACATTTTGTGGGGTTTTCAAGAGAAAATGACCATTGATAGGTCTTGGTGTCATATGACCAATTGCATGGATAAATTATTCTGGTAGGCATTTGTTAACCCTCCATGGGCTGCTAAATGTAAAAAAAATTGAAGAAATAGTCTGTTTTTGGACACCAACAACATCAAATGGAAATGCCACAGAGAAACGTAACTTCTTTTACCGGACGCAAAACTGATAGGGAAACATTGATATTGATATTAATCCATTCTACAGTTAATGATGGGTTTTACCTAAACGTTTTTTTTTATCAAACCCAAACCGAATCATTTGAGACTACTAGACTCACCTTTCTCATAACATCAATGAAGGAACTTCAGTGAGACAGTTAAAAACAATTCATCAGACACTGTGGGGTCATGGAAAAATCATGGAATCTAATCGGAAAAAGCCATGATTCTCCAGAATCATAAAGTCTAGTTTTGATTCTGATTTTGTCTCCAAGAAACACAACATTGATAAACGATGCTCACTTCATTACCCCTTCTCTATTCACAGAATAGAAAAAAAAATAAGCCCAAACTGGGTCGAGTGCGACCAACACACACCCAGTAGGGGACACTCTTCTCCTTGTACTAATCCACAGCTTCCAGAACCAGTTTGCAGACGTACAACCAACCTGTCATTCTTTTTTCTTCCGCCATCTTGTCAAGATGCAGATCGTTTTGCTACATCAACACTGATACCTTTGACGCGATGTTGATGATGTTCCTGTTCTGAATTGTGGATTCATAGCTATTTCACTATCCAGACATACAGGGCTGTGTTTTTATATATTCTCACAATTATTCACTGTATTATTTGTGATAAATCTCTATCCTGATTTCACGAGAGATTTTCGCGTACCGTGCTGTTTCGGTCTTTTGTTCAACCGTTTGGGTTCTGCTTTTATCTGAGTTAGGTGTCAGCTGTGGGCTGTTGTGGCAGCTTTTCTCCCCTCTGCTCCTGCTGCTGCTCCGTCGGTGACGTTATCGGTCTCCGTTTCAGCCGGCCTTGACTTATCCCTGCAGGGATTTCTGCTTCTTTGGGCGTGGGATATCGGCCTCAACCTTCCCTGGCTTCAACTCAGCGAAGTCGGAAGTGGTTGCCGGCCGATCCCTCTGCTGTGTTCTCTCAGCCGTTGAGCCCATCAGGTTTTGTTTTGGATTCAGATGCCCATGGTGGGGTCACCATGGACTCCGCCCACGCACTCTGGTCCTTCGTCCCGTTTTGCGGGACTGGCGCATTTTGTGCAGCCTGGACGTTCAGTCCCTCAGAGGTCCACAGCGACTCTCCTGAGTTCCTTCACTTCAGATCCTCGGGGTATTTCATACCCCTATTAACATCTGTATTCAGATGTTTCGGCTGCCACCCGATGTGGGGCGACGGGTGTTCTAGAGGATCGTGACCCTTTGCTGGTTTAGAGGGTCACATGCAAAGCCACTTTGCCGGGCCGTTCCCACGTCAAACCAGCAGATACAGGTTGTGAGCTTAGGGAGGCCCTCTCCTTGCTCACACAGGTTCTTTTCAAGATCCTTCCAATTGCCTCCAGCGAGGCTTCTAGAGGCTTCCAGGAAACCCAACGTGGCACTGCCTCCCGGGATTGGAAGCAGGCTGCTTTCTGATCCCCCTGGTGTTCCTACACCATGGGAGGCATCGGCAGGTTTGCCCTACATGGGCTATGTGTCTTCCAACTCAGGCGATGGATCAGATACACCTGACGTTGAGAGCCATTAGTCTTCTGACTTGGGGGGCGGCTCTTGATTTTGTGTTTGAGTTCCTTCAGTAACTCAAACCGTTGGACCAGCCAGAGGTTTCAGCCAGGCTGAGATCATCAGTCGTGTGCCTACATCCTGTAGAGCAGCCTGCTTCTGGGTGCCTTCGGTACAAGTGGTCGAAGCTTTTGCAGTATTGAACTCAAAGCTGAGTTCGAAGGCTATGAAGACTTCATTCTTCACTTGGCTGATACTTTTTTGCCCCCTGTGCGTTATCGTTCCTACGATTCTGCCAATCCGTCGGACTGCCAGACTTTGAATGTCTTGGATCAGGACTCCTCCTCCTTTGGGCTTTCCAAGCCCAAGTCCGCCGTTATTCCTATGGTGACTTTGGAGTCCATGTTGGGCTTATCCAGAGAAATGCTAGGCATGCTTTCTCTCTCAGATCATGTCGTCTCTGCCCTGGCTGCTTATCTGCTTCCAGATAAGTTTGATGACATACAGGCTCCTTTGCATGTGATCTCTAAGGCGCTCATGAATCTTACTCACATGCATGCCTGTAACATGGCTAATTTGGAATTAGTTTGCTGGGCCACTGTGTTGGAACAAGCCATTCCCTTCCTGAAGGGCAGCGCACTGCTCTTCGATCCGCTTCTTTGGTGGGTCCGCAACTATTCCATGATTCCGTGGCGATGGTCTGGGATGACGTCCTGCATCATTCCAAAGATCAGCTGCTGCTTTTCCAGCTTGATCTGCCTTCTGTTGGAGGCCAGGGCCGGGGCCGTTCCAAGCCTAACAAACACCCTTCTGCTTCCTCTGTGAAGCCAAAGGCTGATCCTCATGTTTCTGCTTCTTCCTCTTCCTCGTTTGTATGGGTAAGCATCAGCAGTCCAGAGGGAGGTCTCAGGATCCTTCATCTAGCAGAGGAGGTGGTTTCTTCTCTCACGGGCCTCGCCAAAGGGGCTCGAAATGAAGGTTCTCACCTTGATTCATCCCAGGTTGGAGGAAGCTTAGGATATCAGAGTTTGCAGACCGCTGGGCCACGATCGCATCCAATCCTTGGGTGTTATATGTTGTTCGGTCCGGTCTGCGGATATCCTTTCATCTGCACCCCACTCTGTCGAGAGTGCCTCTTCCACCCCAAGTTTTTCAGATGTTTCACATCGGGAACTTTTGATCACGGAGATAGACAATCTCCTGTCAAAGGGGATGATCGAGGTCATTAAGAACATTCATTCAGTGGGATTTTATTCCCTCCTGTTCTTGGTGCCAAAGAAGGACTACCGACTCCGACCGGTTATCAACCTGAGTATCCTGAACCAGTCTATCATTGTTCCCAAGTTCAGCATGGAGACTTTCAGGTCGGTTCGCCGCTCCATTCACCAGGGAGATTTCGCTTCCAGCATCGACCTGCGAGACACGTACTTTCACATTCCGATTCATCGGACCTCGCGAAAGTATCTCTGATTTGCTTTTCTGGGGTGAATTTACCAGTTCAAGGCCATACCTTTCGGCCTCAACCTGGCTCCTTGGGCCTTCACCTGACTGATGTTGCATGTGATAGCCTTCCACCACACACAGTCCATGGTGACTACTTTGGCCTATCTGGACGATATCCTCCAGAGGTACTCCAATGCTGCTCTTCTGGAGTCAGATGTCGACACACTGTTCAGCATGCTCACGTCGCTAGGGTTCAGAGTCAATGAGGAGATGTCGGACCTAGTCCCTTCTCAGTCGTTTTGTCATCTGGGGATGGACTTCCGTACTCAGCTGAATACAATGACGGTTCCCCGGGCTAGGGCTGTGATTCTCTCGGCTTTCGCCCTGACTCTGACCCAGTCCGCGACAGCTTGGAGTATTTTCCGGCTGCTCGGTCTGTGCAGTTCAGTGACGGAACTCATTTCTCTAGGTCGGCTGCATGTCAGACCTCTGGATCTGGTGCTTCAGTTACCAGCATCTCTTCATCGTCACCTTCTTCCCTGGACAGATGTTCAGTGGATTATGCAGGGAGTTCTGTTGGACTTGCCCATGTCCGATCATGTTCTGAAGGCAGATGCCAGTGATCTTGGATGGTGCGCGATGTTGGATCCTCTAGTTATTTCCCTTCACGGTGTATGGGACCAGGATCAAGCATCTCTTCACATCAACCAATAGAAGCTTCTTGCTCTTCTTCTGAGTTTCCAGCAGTGGATCCCCCACATTTCGAATCGTCAGGTCCTTCTGTTGTCTGACAATTTGACAGTGGTCGCTTACATTCGGAACCAGGGCGGCATGCACTCGATTCCCATGTATGAATTGGCTCAGGATATTCTACTGCTCACTCAGGATGTCAGTGCCGGGGTGGTGGTTTGTCACATTCCTGGTCATCTGAACGTCCTAGACCCAACGGGGCAGGGTCATTTCCACCGAACGGTTGCTTCACAGGGCAGTGTTCCAGTCACTTTGCTATCTCTAGGGTTGTCCCCACATCAATCTTTTTGCGACCCGTTGAAACCCTGAGGTGGACACTTTCGTGTCCCCATTTCTAGATCCTCTGACTTTTGCCATGGATGCTCTGTCACTCGATCAGAACGGTCTAGTCAGCTACTTGTTCCTGCCAGTTCCGATTCTGCCTCAGGTTCTAGCCAAGATACGAACCTGCAGTTGTCGAATCATTCTGATCACTCCCCTGTCGTCTCAGTGAGTGTGGATCAATCAGCTCTGCTCTCTTTTGGCGGCGGTTCCAGCACATCTCCCTCTGCATCACGACCTTCTTTGCCAAGGTCACCCAAGGAGGTTTCACGTCGACCCGACTTCGTTGTGCTTTCACGCATATCTTTTGTCTGGTCCTGTCTCCTCTGTAGAGGTTTTTCGAGATGAGCTGTGGAGTGCATTTTTTCTTCAAGGCGGCACTCCACTGGTTTAGCCTATGCGGCTAAGTGGAAGGTCTTCTGTCCATGGTGTGCTGATCACTCTGTTGATTATGCCGATCCTTAGATAACACAGATTGTGGAGTTTCTGGAATATCTGTTTTATTCTCGGGGTCTCTAACCAGTTACCATTAAAGGGTACAGGTCCATGCTTTTGGAGACCTTTTCATATGTGGGAAAGCATCGTATTGGCACAAATCCGTACCTCTCCAAGCTTATGCGGCACTTTTCTTTCAAAAGGCCTAGGATTTTGCAGCTTACCCCAAGATGGTATCTTTCTTGGGTGCTGCTTTGCTTGAGGGTGTGTGTGTGTGGGGGGGGGGGGGGGAGGAGGGCATTCAAACCTTTATCCCAGGTGAATATGCATTTTCTCACATACAAGATGGCTTTTTTGATGGCTTTTGCCTCAGCCAGAAGGGTTAGTGAGCTTCATGCCCTCTCGGTTGATCCGGCCTTTTTCAGGAGCTCTGCCAACAGTGTTGCTTTACCACTGATTGATCCTTTCTGGCCAAGAATCAGATGCCAGAAACTACTCAACCTCCAATCTGTATCAGGGCTCTTCTTTCTGCTGAGGGTAATCATCCTTTGCTCTGTCCGGTTTGTGCAATTCACATTTACCTCAACCGGTATCAGTTCATTCAGAAAGGCAGGGAAAGATTATTTCTGTCTCTTATCCCTGGTCAACAGAAGATCTCTCCTCAATCCATTTCTTGATAGATTTGTCTTGCTATTCATGCGTCATACGCTCGTCTAATGACTGACGATTGATTTACCAATCGCTTTTCTGCCCATGAGGTGCGTGCATTGTCTACCTCCTGGGCTTAAGCTAACTCAGTCAAGTTGTCGGATGTTATGCAGGCAGGCTACAGGAGAAATGCTTCTACTTTCTCCACCTTCTATCTGCATCAGTTGCAGGAGCAGTCTGAGGACCTTTTTCTGTAGGCCCTCTTTCTTCTGCTCAGGCTGTCATCAACTCTAGCCAATAAAGTTCTTGCAAAGTCACTTCCAGCTCTTTTCTTGGTACTGTCCTTTCTGTCTGTGTGTCACACAGGGTCATCTCTCATTGTCATTTACTAATGATTGTGATCTACGGTTTTATAGGCCTTGGGAACTCGCCACGGTTCCAGTGCAGTCAGGTTATGTGGGGGTTGGTTATGTGATTCCCTCCTCCTCTTGTCTATTCCGCCTGTTGTAAACAATTGTAAGGTAGGTTGATAAGAAATTTAAATTTTATAGTAAATTTCATTTCTTATTATACCTACTGCAATTGTTTACATGGAGGGCCTCCTGTTTTCTTATTCGGGTAAGAATCCTTCCTCCCCGCTGATCACATAACTCCAATGTTGGTGGATTCAAATAGAATGACACATTGGTTATAAGTCTGCACACTGGTTCCGGAAGCCATGGATTAGTACAAGGAGAAGAGTGTCCCCTACTGGGTGTGTGCCGGTCACACTCAACCCAGTTTTGGCTTATTTTTTCTTGGTGCTTTTGCACCACTTTTCTTTCCCAAATCGTTTGGGAAAGAAGAAAATAGAGAGTATTTTTCCGAGTTAGGGACTTCCACTGTAATGCAAGCCTGTTGTAAACAATTGCGGTAGGGAAAATAAGAAAGGAAATTTACTATAAAATTTAAATTTTTGTATGGAACAGTTTTATGGTCTTTTGTTTTTTGTGACTTGGGGGAAGTGGATACAGCAATCTCTTGAATAATATTAAGTTAGGTTTTTTTCATCCTACCCATGAACTTTGAATAAACAATAATAAAAAGTATCGACAGTTTATTTATTTATTTCTGATTACTATTAGTATTGAGGAAATAAAATAAAGAATGTTCACATATATTTCTGGGCTCAGGAAAAAATTGCACTGCCAAATTTTTCGCATTCCTGCATTTTTTTCCTAGATCTATTTCATTAGCCTATGCTACACCAGTTATTATGCCCTCAGATGTTGATTCGCAGAGTTTATGCATCAACCCTTACCCAGAGAGTTGGTATAAGAACTATATGTGCTTAAACTATGTGGATATAATAGGTTGGTGTGCATAAGTCTTGAAACAGAGTAATAAATATTCTTGTCCCTATATCCCGATAAATTCTGTCTTCTGATTGGTCTGAATGCCTAGGACAACACGTACCCAACATCCAAGGTATATGAGAGCATGCAACATCCATGGTATAAGGGCAGGCAAAACATTGGAGGTATATGGTTTAAATGAAAGCTTTTCGCTTTCGCTCACCTCAATTTAAAAATAGAACCCCAAAACCTGAAAATAGTCACAAATATCGTCAGATTTCTGACAATTCGATCATATTTTGCTGTTATAAATTAAATAGTTGAATAATTAAATCAAACAACTTGAGAAAAATAAAATAAGAGCAAATCTGTCAACAAAATACTGTTTACTCGTTTCCTTAACCATCCTAGGGAAGCCAACTCTATCTGTTATCTTCTACATTTGTAAAAACAAAACAATTATTCACAAATTTGGTCCAAATGATTGCGGTAAAAACGTTATCTCTGCCTACATGTATGGTATATGGAGATTCAATACCTGGATGTCTCATTTAAACACCTCGCCTGCAGCTGTGTGTTTAAAAACCGACATCCAGGTATTAAACCTCCATATACCATACATGTTGGTGGTAGAGAAAACTTAGAATGTACTAGTAATACAAAACACAGATGGAGGCAGAACAATTTATTACAATCAACAAAACAAAAGGTTACTCACTTTGTAAAATAGGTCACACAAACAGGCCTGAAAATAAGCAGTCTGACATTTGCAGAATGAGGTCCCCCCGAGGGTGAATTTGATGATGCTATCCCATACAGTATGCCAATTTATCCTCTGGGTACCTCTTTTTGTTTAGTTTTGAGAACCTGATTCAGATTGAGGTTCACAGATGGTAAATTTAGTGATGCTACCCTGCTGTGCAAGGTAGCATAACTAAATTCACCCTCTGGGGACCTCATTTTGCAGATGACAGTCTGCTTATTTTGCTTATTTATGAGCAAAAAGAATCTTGCTTCACCCCTTTGGTAATTCATTTTTTTAATTTTCAAAGGTTTGTTGCTAGGGCCTCAGAGTTGCCCCATATTACAAGGGTAAATTCTGTGCCCAAACTAGGGTGCACGGTAGCTCAGTGGTAGACTGTTGGACTTTTGTGCTAGAGGTCCTGAGTTTGATCCCCGTCTGGGACGACCCACGTTATGTCCTTGGGTAAGGCACCTTATCCCGGTTGCCTACATGGGGGCATGATGACGCCATGTACTAAGGCATACTGCACGTTGATAGTGCACATGTCTTCAAATGCTGTTCCATCAAAGTGACATAACCCACAAAAAGGGGAGACCCATGTAGATTTCTTCCCCAGTAAAAGTTTTGTGTTCTGTTTATAACATACAGGGGAATGTCAACGCAAAGGTTTTATATAGAATATATTCATAGTAGCTTAAAATTGGTGTACCAAATGTTCACCACGAGTGGTAAAGTGGTGTTAATCGCGAGCCTTCGGCGAGTGGTGAACATTTGGTACACCAAGCTACTTTGGGTATATTTTATTTATACCATGATCGTCAGATTATTAAGAGTCACTATTATTTTTTCTCGATTTTACTGAGCATCAGACGTACATACGTGCAAATCTGTTTTTGTTTACATATGAGCATTGGTGGGCAGTACTTCTGCTGTCAATTTTATCGCCGAAATGAAATGGAAAAAGAAAAGGGGCCTTTTTCATTTTAATAACATAATAACATGTTACTTCAAGTTATGGTTGCTTTGTTAACATGAGACAATGCATGTTTGTTAATTTTTGGTGTCTTTTGGGGTAAACCCATTTAAAAATGAAATTATAATTGCCACTTTTATTTCACTCTTCTCGAGGTGATGTGCGATAAATTTAGACAAGTTCGCATTCAGGTCGAAATCACCAAAGGTCAGCTTGGATGTAGTTCCACTGAAAGTGTAAATTTTAACTATTGAAATCCCATTGCTGGAGTGTTCACCACGGTTGGTGTGTGAAGCTAATATTTATGTCATAGGCTTTTCATATATAGTAGAATAGCTAACCATGGTATAAAAAGTGCTATACATTAATTTTAGTGAAAAATATCTTCAATCCCAGTTTCATCCTGTTTATAGAAATGTGGGAATGATAAACTTTCAAACACATTTTAAACTATTTTTCATCTCTTGAAGACAAATATTGTATTTTTCAGTGTCAAATTTCAAATTTTCTCACACCAAGCCAAACTATGGTAGGTGTGGTGCTCCCCATTGGGCTCCTGCAAATTGTAAATTTGACTTCGAATTTATTCTTGAATTGATTTGGGCAAAAGATTCATGATTTGATTTTTTTTTTAATCAAATCTGCTGAATAATGACGTTTCTTCACACTATCCAGTGGATGCAGTGACTCGTTAAACGTTCAGAAATGGACCAGATTGCAGAGGTTTCTTTAACCCTTTACCTAACATGAAAAGCTGACGACACTTGCAAACAAAATTTTTGAATAACTAATTTTATTCATTTGTTGTCTCAAAAACATAGGCAATGACCCTGCTTTGGAACGAGCTCATCGAGCTCATTCCAAAGAGGGGTCATAACCTATGTTTTTGAGACAAAAAATGAAAAAAATAATGAAAATTAATTGGCAATTTTTGTGAATAGCGCTGGCCGGTTTTGGCCGTTACGTTGGGTAAAGGGTTAAAGAATAATTCACTCTTTCTCTTACTCTGGGCAGTGACGATCAGGAAAATTGCATGTCATTTCTTAAGTGCAACAAGGTGGCATCATTTGCAATGCTTTAGCATTGCAGATGGTGGTGCCTTGCTCTCAAGGTATGATATATTCCATCAGAAGACATTGTACAAGTTATGGAGACACTGGCAATAAAAGAAAATTTTGCTGGCAAGCTTGTATCATGCATGTGAACAGGGACATTCCATGTTTCCAACTTTAGGTCAAAGATAATGATATGACTACAGTAGGAATTCTGGTAACTACATGTGGAAATCACAGAAGGATTGACCACTATGTAATCGTTGTGATCTTGCGTCAGTGTATGTGCATCATGGGGGATGAAGATGTGCTGTTCACTCCAAAAGGCTGAGTGTGGGAGGAGGCTATTATCACCTTTTTAGTTATAAAGAACCAGCTAGCTTGTATAGTATGTGAAATGTTTCCACTCATTTCTCTGACTTTCCTGATCTATCAAATAGATAGGAACTTGAAACTTTTGACTCAATTGTTGTTTATTGTCGTCCAATTTAATTCAATTGCATGTCCATAATTCGGTAACAAATCAAATTGAATTGGGAAGATCGATTTGAGTATCCATTTGGAATTTGAATAATCACCTGGGCCCCACTCCTCATTGTGCCAAAATTTGAGAGGAATCTAAAGGCCGGTAAATTGATGACACTCTCCCGCAAGCCAATCTTTCACATTTTGAGATATGTCAGCATTCATGTCTGAAAATAAGCAATCTGGCATTTAAGGAATGAGGTCCCCAAAGTGTGAATTTGCTGATGCTATCCCATACAGTGGGCTAGAATTCTCCAAATTATTCTCTGGGTACCTCTTTCTGTTTAGGCCTAAGACCTTGATTCAGATTGAGGTTCACAGAGGGTAAATTTAGGAATGCTACCCTGCTGTACAGGGTGGCATTACCAAATTCACCTTCTGGGGACCTTGTCCTATGTTTATCCCGGGTCAGCATTAATTTTATGTATCATATTGAAGGTGAATGAATATTTTAGAGGGGAACCATTTGATTTGAGTTTTAGGTTCAGATTCGACTTGTTTCATCATTTGATGGGCATTCAGTACCTCAACACGCTGGTCGTGGTTTTGATCGGCTGTCGTTTAAGACTGTTTGCTTCAAACAAGCAATTGGTAATGTTGGTTCCATATTGTAGCCCAAAGAAAGTTATGTACAGTTTAAGAAGTGTCACTTTCCAAACTTCCCAGATTTATTATCGTGAAGAATTGTTAGCCAATTTGTGTGATAACTAGCTTTAAGAGTTGGTCATGTTCTGTGTATTAATTCTGGGTCAGTATTCATTCAGGTAGGTCATACAGAGAAATTGGGATTCGTTGGAAAGTTGAAGCCTTTTATGTAACAGCCAAAGATCAAAGCCATAGACTCTTCTATTCTAAGTTGTGAACTTCTATACGCCAGTGTTCCATTTAAGAACTCAACATTTAGGATAACATGAATGAGGTGTTCACTCAACACACAGTAACTGTTAAAATGTCTTCTATAATTCAGAAGATAATATTTCACAAGAATAAAATCATGAACAATGGAAAATTTTACATGTCCTATTTATTGGTTTAGTGAACTAAAAATTTTCTTTTTTTCAATTTTTGCCTTATGAAATTTATCAAAAAACTTCAAAATGTTTTGGACCCATTTTATGATGCAAAAATGTTCTACATATAAAAATATCATTGTTTTCACATCTTCTTCTGCTGAAATTGCTTGTTCTGACTGCATATATCAACTTGAAGTAAACAAGAGGTTGGCCTAAATTCAGTTTTTCTGGCAATGACAGCAGTAGTTTCATGCACAGTGTAACTTTTCTGTACATTATAAAATCAGGACTCGGAGTTTCACTCATTAAATATATGAAACACAAGGCAAACTCTTCAAAGAGAATCCATCCATATTCTTTATAAACAGACTGAATGAATAATCTTTTGTTAATTTCGATATAAACTGGGGACGAGTTGAAGATTCTATGTATTATATGATCTAAAAGTCATGAGAAACAAGGAGCAGCTTCTTTCTTTTAGGCCTACAATTACATTACAGCTTAAGATACATTGTTTGTCCACAATGTCTTCGTCCCAGAAATAGTCCCCGATAAAGAATAGATTACAAAGTATTTAACCCTTTACCTAACGAATCGCCCGCATCAGCCCGCGTAATATACAAATTCAGCAGTTGAAAAAATATTATTTTTTCAAAATATTTCGACAAAACCATATCATGTGACCCCTCGTTGGAATGAGCTCATTGAGCTCGTTCCAACAAGGGGTCACATGATATGGTTTTGTTGAAATTTTTTGAAAAATTTTAAAAAATAATATTTAAAATAATAAATTTTGATATTGTCTGCATTGGGTAAAGGGTTAAAGAAATAATTTTCAAACAAATATCATCTGGTGTCACAGTGCAGACAATAAATGTTTATCATTCCTCATCCCCAAGTCTGAATCTATGATTATTCTTCAGCACTTGATGGGTCGTTCATTACCAATTTAATAAAGGGGCTTAATAACCAGAAGATAGGTCAGAACCGTCAGATTATATAATAAATAATAATACTAAACAAACATTTATTCCTGTGCTGCCCACTTTGGTGGATCTGTACCCAAGCATTGGTAGCAAGTCCTATTTTTCCAGTAAAGCAGAACTTGTTTACCACCAAAAGCACTGTAGTCTCCTCAGGGAAGGTAAACAGTAAAATTCATCTTTGCATAATGTCAGAATGACCATTCTAATATGTTGATATCACAATAACCATTGAAATTACTGCTGGAAGCCATGTTGGGTTTTTAACAACTAAATTGAGATCTAATTTAAGTTCTCTCTCATAAAATGTTATTGTTTTGAAACATGCTATTCAAGTCATCTTTTACCCAATGGAATGGCCATATACAGCCAGCAATAGTAACTAAAATCTCCATAAAAATATTATTTTTCATTTTTTGCCTCCAAGACATACATTATTACCTCTCATTGAACATGAGAATCATAAGCTATCTTTTTGAGGCAGAAAATTAAAAAAGATTAGTTATTAACCCTTTGAACCCTGGTGGTATCTTCCATGTCAGTTCAAATGCAGCAATTAGAAGAGTCCATATTCATTATTTAGGGGTAGACCAATCAGTATTTTCAACGTGCAGCCCTAGGGCTGCACGTTGAAAATATGAATTGGTCTACCCCACCCTTAACTTAACAGGCATCCTACTTTAAGAAAGTGTGACGTAAAATGTCCCTGGGCCGGTAATGTGGCCTCTTGTGTTCAAGGGGTTAAAAGACAATTTTTGTTTGTGTTGTTCTTCCTGCAATAGATAAAGTGTTAACCCTTTACTTAATGAATTGGCCACATCCTCCCAAATATTTACAAATTGAGAAGTTAAAAAAAAAAATTTCATGAAACATGGTTCCGTGGCGACAGCCCTGGATGGCTCCCTTTGTCATTCCATTGATCTGCTGCTGCTTAGTCAACTTGATCGGCATTCTGTTGGAGGCAAGTGCCGTCCAAAGCCTAACAAGTACCCTAATGCCTCCTCTGCGAAGCTAAGGGCTGATCCTCCGACCACCACTTCTACTCACTCACAGGGTGGGATAGGAATCGGCAGTAGTCACCTCGATTTCATCCCGGGTTGAGGCATTCCACTAAGTAGAGAGTGCCTCTTCCAACATGAGTCCCTTTCAACATTACACGTTGGAAACTTTTGATCATGGAGATAGGCGATCTCCTGTAAAGGGGGCAATCGAGGTCATCAAGAACTTTCTTTCAGTGGGATTTTGTTCCCGCATGTTCTTGGTGCCGAAGAAGGACGGCCGACTCAGATAGGTTATCGATCAGAGTATTCTGACGCAGTCTATCATTGCTCCTCAGTTCAACATGGAGGCTATCAGATCGCTTTGCCGCTCCATTCCCCAGGATGTTTTCCAGTTCAAGGCCATTCCCTTTGGCCTCGGCCTGGATCCTTCTCCGTCTTGACATCTGGGATGGACTTCATCAGCTCAGAGTCTTCCACAACTGCTTGGTCTCTGCGTTTCGGTGACGGATCTCATTCCTCTCGGCCGACTGCATGTCTGACCTCTCCAACACTTTTTGCTCAGTCGTTGGAGGCCGAATGTCGATCCTCTGGTTCTGGTGCTTCTGTTAGGGGAGTCTCTTCCTCGTCACCTTCTCCCCTGACAGATGTTCAGTGCATTACGAAGGGTGTCCCGTTGGACTTACCCACGTCTGATCACGTTCTGATGGCAGATGCCAGCGATCTCGGATGGGGTGCGATGTTGGATCCTCTAGGTCTTTCCCTTCACGGGATGTGGGACCAGGATCAGGCAGCTCTACACATCAACCAGAAGGAGCTTCTTGCTCTTCTTCTGAGTTTCAGGCAGTGGATCCCTCACCTGTCGAATCACCAGGTCCTTCTGTTGTCCGACAATTCGACAGTGGTTGCTTACATTCGGAACCAGGGTGGCACGCACTCGGTTCCAATGTACGAATTGGCTTGGGATCTTCTACTGCTCGCTCAGGATGTAAACCGCCGGGGTGGTTGTTCGTCACATTCCCGGTCATCTGAACGTCCTAGCCAACTCCCTGTCCCGACAGGGGGAGGTTCTTTTCCACCGAGTGGATGCTCCACATGGCGGTGTTCCAGTCTCTTTGCAATCTCTGGGGTCATCCCCACGTTGATCTCTTTGCGATTTGTTGGAACCATCAGGTAGACACTTTCGTGTCCCCGTGTCCAGATGCTCTGGCTTTCGCTGTGGACGCTCTGGCCCTCCTTTGGGATGGTCTTGTCGGCTACGCCTTCCTGCCGGTTCCGATTCTGCCTCAGGTTCTAGCCCAGATATGAACCTGCAGTTGTTGAATCCTTTCGATCACACCCCTGTCTCCTCGGTGGATGTGGATCAATCTGCTCTGCTCTCTGTTAGCGGCGGTTCCGGCATGTCTCCCTCTACGTCACGACTTTCTTTGCCAAAGTCGCCTGAGGAGGTTTCAAGTTGACCCGACTTCATTGTGCCTTCGCGCATGTCTTTTATCAGGTCCTGTCTCCTCCGTAGTGGTTTTTAGAGACATGCAGTGGAGTTGTTTTTCTTCTTCAAGGAGGCACTCACTCCACTGGTTTAGCCTCTGTGGCTCAGTAGAAGGTTCTTCTGCCCATGGTGTGCGATCACTCTGTTGCTTCTGTCACTCCTTCGATCACACCGATTGTGGAGTTTCTGGTATACGTTTGTTTCTGGGGGTCTCCAGCAATGGGTACACGTCCATGCTTCAGAGACCTTTTTCATATGTGGTACCGCATTGTTTCGGCACTCATCCTTGCCTCTCCAGACTTGTTCAGCTCCTGTCCTTGAAAAGGCCTAGGACTTTGCAGTTTACTCCAAGATGGACACTTTCTTGGGCGCTGCTCTGCTTGGAGGGGGGCGGGGGCGTTTGCACCTTTATCCCGGATGGATATGTGTTTCCTCACATGCCAGATCTCTCCTGCATCCATTTCTCGATGGATTTGTCTTGCTATTCGTGAAGCTTCCGCTCGTCAAGCTACTGGCGATTGTATTACCAATCGTTTTTTTCTGCCACGAGGTGCGTGCATTGTCTTCCTCTCAAGGGCTTTTACTAACTCCATCATGTTGTCGGATGTTATACTGGCAGCCTACCGGAGAAATGCTACCTTTTCCATTTATCTGCGACAGTTGCAGGAGCCGACAGAGGACTTTTGTCCTATGGGCCCTCTTTGTTCGTCTCAGGCTGTTGTCTATCTCAGCCTTTCAGCTTCTTACAGGGTCAGTTCCAGCTCCGTGCTGTTACTGCCCTTTCTGTCTGTGCATCGCACATCACCATACGCCTGATCTTTCATTGTCTTTTACTAATGTTTGTGATGCTATGGTTTGATAGGCCTAGGGATCTCTTCCTCTGTCCACGGTTCCAGTGCAATTGAGTTATGTGTGGATTGGTTATGTGATTCCCTCCATCCTATTGTCTATTCAGCCTGTAGTAAACAATTGTAAGGTAGGTTGATAAGAAATATAAATTTTATAGTAAATTTCCTTTCTTATTATACCTACCGCAATTGTTTACATGGAGGCCCTCCCATCTTCTTATTCGGGTAAGAATCCTTCCTCCCCGCTGATCACATACCTCCTATGTTGGCGGACTCAAAAGAATGGTTTGTTGACTGCTTGTGCACTGGTTAACGGAAGTCGTGGAATTGTACTAAGAGAAGAGCGTCCCTTACTGGGTGTGCGCCGATGGTGCTCGACCCAATTTTGGCTTATTTTATTGTGGTGTTTTTACACCACTTTTCTTTCCCAAATCTCTTGGGGAAGATTAAAATAGAGAGTATTTTATCCGAGTTAGGGTCTTCCACTGTAGTGCAAGCCTGTAGTAAACAATTGCGGTAGGCATAACAAGAAAGGAAATTTACTATAAAATTGATATTTCTAGTAAAGTCTTGGTTATGAATCACTGCTTGACAACTGGGAATGTACAGGTTGCAGTCTACGGAGAATTCAGGACAGTTGCCCAGGCCTTTTAACAGTTTAACTGTTAACAGAAATGGAAAGAAAATCAGTCACTTCTTTCATGAAAATGAACACTTCAACTGCTATCAAGCCCCAAAAGGTCTTATAAATAGGAAATGTAGTAAAATTTGAAAATGCAGATGGTTTTGTTATTCATCGATTGATTCGGTTCACCATATCCCCATGATATCAGTATCAGTTCCCCCCTCCCCCCTGTGGGAACCCCGGGAAGTGAAACTGTGCTTGTTTACTGTGGTAAACAACCTCTGTTTCACTGGTAAAATAGGACCCAGTCACTAATGCTTGGGGTTCGAGTCCTCTAAAATAGACAACATGGGGTATAAACGATTGACTGACCTTGACTTTATCTTCATGTTGTGGTCATGATTAGTCATTGTGCAGAAGTGTGTGACCTTAACCCTTTACCCAACGAATCGCCCGCATCCGCCGGTGTAATATGCAACTTCAGCAGCTGAAAAAAATATTATTTTTCAAAAAATTTCAACAAAACCATATCATGTGACCCCTCTTGGGAACGAGCTCATCGAGCTCATTCCAAAGAAGGTTCACATGGTTTGGTTTTGTTGAAATTTTTTGAAAAAATTTAAAAAATGATATTTAAAATAATAAATTTTAAAATCGTCTGCGTTGAGTAAAAGGTTAAACTCCAATAAATAAATAAATAATCAGTATCAGTTGGGTTTTCTGGTATATTGCCCATCTCAACTTGGAGATGTTCAGTTGAATTTCAAAAATAACTCAATAGTTTGATTGGTTTTGATCTTGAATAAATTCCAAGTAAAACTGATAATAAAGCGACTCTGGGACACAGTAGTTACTTTTATCTTGTATTTTTAGCTTATCTAGATAGATTTTAATTTGTCATTGACTGTTAGAAAATAGGTTAGAAAATTTATTAGAGGTTGACCATTGACTGTTTGAAAATACGGTTGAATCTAGAAGTCCTGTGACTGTATTGTGCACTATTTTGAAGTAATAGCATGCAGAGTAAGGGCATTTTTGTCCCTGTCAAACTACACCATTAGTATAACTCACTTCCTGTAGAAAAACAGAGTGCCCAACTCTGTATAATTCTATACTACATGTAGTAAATAGAGATCATGAACATCATCCTCAGTCACTTCTGGGATCCATCTACATGTCATGACGTAAACAGATATTAAAGTTTGACTGCATATACAGAATGAAGAGAGTGGATTACTACTTAATCGCCGCACTGTAGCACCCACTCGAAAAGTATTTATAATTGTTCACAGCAGCACAAAAGACCCTTGCAAACTTTTATCACATGTACCACCGGGTACAACCCAGTGGCCCATGTGATGAGACTTTGCAAGTGCTTCTTGTGTTTTACCCTCTGAAATTGTGAAAATCTATCCCACAGCGATTTTCCAGTAGAAAAAGAGTGTGCCCAACTCTGTACAATTCTACTATAATATTAGAACGTTTCTTTTCATGTTCTATCGGACGATACTACATGAGTTTGTGTGATTTCGGAAATAAAACCTGAAGCAGCAAAGCTCCTGAAGGTTTTATTTCAGAAATCACACAAACTCAGGTACTATCGACCGATAGAAAAATGAAAAGAAACATTCTAATTATTTTATTATGCCAAACAAAAAATAGCTTTTTATTGTTAAGCGTTAACTGCAACATGCCATCAATCTTGTAACAATGTAGTCGAATCCAAAAACATGCTTTTAGTGACGTCATTTCGAACAAATGACATCTCTTCTCATAGAGCTCTGTCAAACAAGATATAATAGAATAAATGTCTGTATTGGATGTATGAGGCCAAAAAGGTTGATAAAGAAGGGGAATTTGGTGCATGTCACAGTAATTTTTTCGACATATTACAAAAATTTATATACAATTAACAGGAGTTTACTCTATAACCCATATGCAATTAACAGATCAAATTTGTACTGAAGGTATGGTATATGGTCTTGTGTTTGAAAATTATTTCAGTTAACAGGGATATACAATTAAGAGATATCCAATTAAGTGGGTTCCACTGTACTAAACTTGTGGAAATATAATTGATTGAAGTCACATTCATGATTCACTAAAGTGGTGAACAACACGTGAGTTTTTAATATTTCTAATTCTATTGAATTCATTGTTTGCAGCTAAAAATGAAAACACACCCACTGAAGATGACATATTTGTTGGTAAGTTTGTGCCTGTCGGTAACGAAAAAAAAGTTAAACAGACATGGTGCCAGCGTTTGGTGTTGAGAAATTGCAATCAGAGTATGCGTAATCGACGCTGATCATTGGAAGTGGAGCTTACATTTTCTTTGTTCTCATGTCTCCAGGGAAGAACGTTCCGATAGTACCCGTGTTTTGTCCAAAAACTCCAGTACTATGACTTTTAGAAGGTGTCAAATTAACCAATAGGGGCTGATGTCACAGACGTGAGGCATAATAATAATAAAAATAGACCATTAACATCATTCCTAACCTCTTCTGGGATACATGTACATGTAATAGCATAAATAGATATTAAAATTCAACTGCATATACAGAATGAAGAAAGTGGATTACTGCTGTATCACAGCACCATATATTCTTCACTCGAAAATTATTTCCAGTTTCTGAGGACAAAACACAAGAAGCACCTGTAAACTTTCATCACATGGACCATCGGGTTGCACTCGGTTGACCAGGTGATGAAAGTTTGCAAGTGTTTCTTGTGCTATTATGAAAAATAAGAATACTTTTCAAAGTCAAAAATCTATCCCAAAGCGATTTAGTGGTAACCCACCCTCCACATACTGTAGTCTCAATATTTTTTTTTGTTTGATCAGTATTGACATTCTTAGTGTGGTGAGATTCAAATTTGTTCAAATCAAACTCCTGTGTTCATCTTTATGCCTTTATGGGAGCCCAGAGTTTAACTTTGAGCAGTATGGGGAATATTCTTCAAAGATCTTCTTCAGATTCACCAGGTAGAATTGATATTTGATATATAGCACTACTATGACTCTGAGCTTAAAGCTTTTTCAAAGTGTTAAGCTTGACCGATTTTGATGGGCGCCAGAGGGGTTTGAAATTTAACAGAACCCAATAGAGAATTTACTAATTGTTTAAAGGAATTGTACCCATACACAACAGAGCTGATTGTGGGATACTTCAGTTAGATGTGCATAAGTAAATGTGAATACATTTTGTTCGAATGGGGACCTACCAGGGCATTTGAGGCACCTGAGGGAATGGGAGAGGGTCCATTGGGAAAACATTTTCTTTTGCTTTAGAACAAGCAAAGTGATGTTTGAAGAGATGTAAGTGATTTTATGCAAAACAAAACAAAAATTCACCCTTCTCTCCCCACCCCCACTCCCCATGCTAATTTACATTAACTATATTAACATGTAGATGCTGAATGTGACCTTAAATCCTTCTTTGAATAATTTTATCAGATGACCAATTAAGGTCCCTTGGGGCCTATTGTTTCTCACACCATCTGTCTGTTGGGTTACGTGTGTCCAATTTGAGATACCTGGATGAGACAAATCCATCTTACCAACCCCACGTGACCATCCTCATTTGAATAGTTAATAATCGCCATGCTTAACCCTTTACCTAACATGAAAAGCAGACGTCACTTGCAAAAAAAATTCTTGAAGAACTAATTTCTTTAATATTTTGTCTCTAAAACATAGGTTATGACCCCTCATTGGAATGAGCTCGAGGAGCTCGTTCCAGTGAGGGGTCATAACCTATGTTTTTGAGACAAAAAATTATAGAAGTAATGAAAATTAATTGACGATTTTGGAGAATAGCACTGGTCGGTTTTGGCTGTTTCGTTGGGTAAAGGGTTAACTTCAATTGCCACAGCTTCCCATCCAACTCCCACTCCACTCAAGGATGATTTTTCCCTCACTGCACGTCACATGACATCATTGAAACTAATCATTTCAAAAATGATGTCATGAAATGTCAGCACTTTCAAGTTTCAACTCGTTTCAATATATTTAACCCATGGCTGTTGTGAGCTAATGCTCGTTTTTGTTGTATAAACTTTTAGTATGTCTGGCACATTTTGGTATGCTTTCCAAATTATTTTTCTCCAGTATCAAGTAGTAGAATAATAAATTTTCATTGCCAGAGTAGTAGTTTGTTTTCAATTATGTCATGTGTTGTGGGGTTGGGATAGGAAAATCTCACCTTGGAGAAAAGATATTTAACCCAGACACTCGCAAGCCTCGTGTCTGGGTCAAACAACTTTTTCCGCAGGTGAGATTTTCCCATCCCAGCCACACACCACTCAAAAACAATAATAATCTTGCATTTTTGGATAGACAGATTTGAAGTGGTATGAGTTTGATCACAAAAAGAAAGAAAATACCAAGTGCTAACATTGGAGCAACATGCACCACAATCGATCAACTACTGCATTAAAACATTATTAAATTGTGCAAGTTTTTCAGATAATTTTCAGATTTGAGCCATGAAAGTTATTTGCAAACGATTTTCATATGGCTGTTAAGATTACATAATCAATAATTGTAATTCATTGATAAGCAAATATCATTGGATACAGAAAATTACAAGTGCAATTTGTTTCCAATTTGTAACTACCAAGCAAAAGCTTCCATGATTCTTATCAAAGTTTATTCAACTCATCTTTAACCCTTTACCCAATAAATCGGCTGCATCCACCCGCCCGCGAAATATGCATATCCAGCAGTTGAAAAAATATTATTTTTCAAAAAATTTCTACAAAACCATATCATGTGACCCCTCGAGCTTGTTCCAACGAGGGGTCACATGATATGGTTTTGTGGAGATTTTTTGAAAAATTAAAAAAAATGATATTTAAAATAATAAATTTTATATCGTCTGCATTGGGTAAAGGGTTAAAGTACAAACTTTATCATTAACCCTGTACCAAAGGTGAAAATTAGCATCCAGACATAGTCATTGTCCGACCCAAATTGCTCTGGGGCCAATACTATAAAACTTTTAAAATTGTATTTTCTATAATTGTATTTTCTAGACTTTAAATGGGTTAAAATTAACCATTAGCATTTTCAAAGATCTGGCAATTTTCCAGTTGGCAAATTGCCATATCTTTTAAAATACTAATAATTCATTTTAGTCAGTTATATTAATAGGTAGAAAATAAAATTCTAAAAAATACAGTTGTGAAAGTTTATAGTTTTGGCAAGCTGATGTTCAATACAAATGTATGGCTGGCCAACACTGTGACCATTACCAGAATGTCTTTGTCCTGCACATTCCCCTCCCATAGATGGGAGTTGGATAGTCTCCATAGGAATCCTTACTACCTCTGTCAGGAAGCATCCTTCTACCCCCAGTCTGTGTGAGACTCCTTGCCACCTCAGGCCTAGCAGTTTACTAAAATTGAAGGGCTAATCCATACCTTCAAGTTTTGTAATGATCCACTGTTCACACTCTCATTTAAAGCTACAAAATTGATCAAAGTTTTAAGTAGGCATTTGACATTCAATTTGTGTCAGTTAAAGTGTAAATTTAGCTGAAAACTAATACTTTGCTTGACACAAGTTGTAATATGACTGGTAGTTGATTGGAACAGAATGGTACAAGATGAGATTGGAAAAATTCCACCTGATGTGAAGCAGAGAGTGATATTGATCCTTGCTAACCTTGTACTATCAGCTACACAGTCAGCAAGTGACTGGGTATGGGGATGGTATCAAACCTACAGACCAGGTACCATCCCGTACCTGGTCACTTGCTGACTATGTTACCTCTCCCATACAAGCCAGAAAATAAGCAGACTGTCATCTGCAAAATGAGGTCCCCAGAGGGTGAATTTAGTGATGCTACCCTGCACAGCAGGGTAGCATCACTAAATTTACCCTCTGTGATCCTCAATCTGAATCAGGGTCTCAAAACTAAACAGAAAGAGGTACCCAGAGGATAAATTGGCCCACTGTATGGGATAGCATCATCAAATTCACCCGCTGGGGACCTCATTTTGCAAATGTCAGACTGCTTATTTTCAGGCCTGCTCCCATAGAGAGAGATAACATAGTTAGGAATTTACCCCACCGAATACCTTCAGCAGAATCATCAACAGTAACTTTCACCAGTATGTATCCTTGGTGAAAGTAAACAATCGTCACTGTTCGAAGTGCGGTATTTGTTTACAATATAAAACATATCGCTACAAGCATATCTGAAATAACCTTACATACAATTACTGTCATTTCCACCTGATAAGGGTTAACAAAGCACTTTTAAATGTCCAAAAAATCACTTTTAATCTGTTGAGTAAACTGTAAACAAAATGTCCACTTCACTCATGCCTTCAGCATAAAAAATCAATAGAGTCAGAAAAACAACAAAGAACTTTTGGGACTACAAATAATACTTTCTGTCCATTTTTTTAAATAATGTATTAAATCAATAAATACACTACCTTGAAAATATTTTTGGTACTTAAATTCTCTTATTTTGTTTTAATTAAAATTTGGAAATTCAAAGCGAGTGGAAATGCATTAAAATAGTAATGGTGGCTACTCACCATGTATTAAAGTGGTACCCAATGTGTACGGGATTTACCACTGGTATGCACATGACATTCTTAGCCAATAAAATTTGAGGATTTTTCAACAAATTTGTTGGAGGTGGGGTAATATTCTATTCCAGCAGATGTGTACAAATTGAGTGAATGATTGCTTCATTTTCCTGCCATTCATCTAAAAATAAAAAGGCGATCGATTAAGAACATTTTCATATTTTCCATGAAGTAGTCAAAAAAAGAGAGATAAGTTCAGAAAAAGATTGTGTGGGTCAAAAAATGGAGTTTCCAAAAACACAATGATTTTCTGCACTGTGTAAATTAATAATGTTTCTGGGTTTAGTAACCCCTATTCAAAGAGTAGGATGTGTACTGGACTAAATCTGTCTGTCTATTTGTCTGTTCATTTAGGCATTTTACCATTTGTTCATCCATCTGTCTGTCCGTCCATCTGTCTGTCCATCCATCCGTCCATCCATCCATCCGTCCATCCGTCCGTTCGTCCATACAAACATATATGGATCAATGGATGAAAAATATGATACAATGGAGCAGAGGGGATGAACATGAATACTTAACATAGTTTACAAGTTTTTCTCTCGTGCAAAAATTATGCAAATTAGGCAGCCATCTCAGGGTTTTTTGAGAACTGTTTGCAAAAGTTTTTTTGAAAACTGTTTGTTTGTGGAGGTTTTTTCAACATCTTCTCCTTGTGGATGGTCCAATCATTACCAAACTTGTCACATGGGTGGACATTATAATTGTGACTGAGAGATTGACTTTCATGTTCCTGCAGTAAAACAAAGAAAATAGATGGAAATCTCATTACAAAATGTGATAATACGTTTTTGTTCTATATCTCCCATGTGGGTGGTACTATTATCACTAGATGTCAGTAACAGGTATCCATGGCCATAACATTTGCCACTAGGGGTGGGGTGGGGGGGTGAATTTCTTGATGTAAAACAACGACTATACCAAATCTTCCATGTGACAGGTCTGATCATTACAAACTTTAGGTAACAGGTGTACACATGTCTCAGAATTGAGTTTCTCTTCCCCCTGTGATTTTATGCAATGCAAAACACTTTTGCCTTGGAATGGGTGGCTGGGTCAGTCCTTTGGGTGAGAGATGTTGTCCATCCTCACACAGCCTTATCCCTTGACTTGGCACCAGTGTGCATATGTTGGCACCTTTTGGCTTATCTTCTTGTGGGATTTGAAAAATGAAGAAGACACTTGTACCATTCTATTTGTCATTTATTTGACAGTTGCGGTGATGGTGGGGGGAATGAATACATGTGCTATCTTGTTAAATGATCTTTGAACTCAGTTTAGTCAGGCATCAATATATTCCTTTGGCATGCCATACAGGGCACATTTTTGATCAGATCGATTTGAAACTTGGTATGCTTGTTTGGGGTTACCTCTAGATGGGAGCTATTGATTTTCTTCGATATCCGCCAAGAAATGTTGCCGCTGACAACAACCTTTGATGAACTTAGTGCAGTTATGCATCAAAATTTCCCTTTGGCACACCCTGCAGGGCACATTTAATATCAGATCACTTTGGAACTTGGTATGCTTGTTTGGAGTGACCTCTAGATGGGAGCTAGCGATTTCCTTCAATTTCCATCAAAAAATGTTGCTGCTGGCAACGTTCTTAGAACTTAGTTTAGTCAGACCTCAATATTTCCCTTTGGCGCACCCTACAGGGCTCATTTATGATCGGATTGCTTTGAAATATGGCATGCTTGTTTGGAGTGACCTCTAGATGGGAGCTGTTGATTTTGTTCCATTTCCATAAAAAAATGTTGCCACTGGCAATGACCTTTGAACTTAGTTTAGTCAGGCATCAATATATTCCTTAGGCATGCCCTACAGGGCACATTTATGATCAGATCGGTTTGAAACTTTGTATGCATGTTTGGTGTTACCTCTAGATGGGAGCTAGCAATTTTCTTCAATTTCCGTCAAAAAATGTTGCTGGTGGCAACGACCTTCGATGAACTTCAGGCAGTTATGCATCAATATTTCCATTTGGCGGGCATGGCCTGCAGTGCACATTTTTGACCGCATAGTTTTGAAACTTGGTGTGCTTGTTTGGGGTGACCTCTAGATGGGAGCTATTGATTTTTTTCCATTTCCATCAAAAATATTTGCCATTGGCAATGACCTCTGATGAACTTAGTAAAAACTTAGTGCAGTTATGCATCAACATTTCCCTTTGACACACCCTGCAGGGCACATTTATGATTGGATCCCTTGGAAACTTGGTGTGCTTGTGTGGGGGTGATATCTATATGGGAATTATCAATTTTCTTCCATTTCTGTCAAAAAATGTTGCGGCAGCAACCTTTGAACTTAGTTTAGTCAGACTCCAATATTTCCCTTTGGCACACCCTTCAGGGCACATTTATGATCGGATCACTTTGAAACTTGGAATGTGTATTTGGGGTGACCTCTAGATGTGAGCTATTGATTTTTTTTCATTTCCATAAAAAATTATTGTCGTTATGACTATCCTTTGAACTTTCTGCATTTGTGTAGCAGCTTATCCCTTTTGCACACTCTGCAGGGTCTTGTGCTCATTAGGTGAGACCTTTAGATAAAGGCTATTGATTAGCATTCATTTCTGTGAAAAAAGTTGCCATTTACGATAAGTTCTGAACGTACTGCATTTGTGTTTCAACATTCTTCCTTTAGCCAGTCTTACAGTTTACATTTAAAAATGCATGGGTCACTCAGACGTTGTGCACACACAATGCTGTTACGTTAAATTTCACCAAATAACATTAGTACCAATGTTCTTCAATTTTGCCATTTCACTTATAACTTACCAAGTTCAAGTTTGTCAAGTTGAGCTACAGTGTCATTGACACTTTCATTTAAGGGGGCTATCTCAAGTTTATGTCAAGAGAATGAAACCAATGTTTATTGAGGGGCATGGTGGCTCAGTAGGTAGAGATGCAGGCTGCAAGCCAAGAGGTCCTTGGTTTGAATTCCACCTGCAGCAACCACCTTGTGTCCCTGGGCAAGACACTTCACCCCCATTGCCCACATGGGGGCATGTGGCATTGTGTACTAAGGCGTACTGCACGTCGATGGTGCACCTGTCTTCAACTAATGCTAACCCTGCTTGTGTGGAGTTAGTATGTTGGGGAGCTGACAGTTGTTTGCCATTGCTTAGAGGTTCTCTCTAGGTACTCTGGCTTCCTCCACCTGTAAAACTGTCTTGGTCATGATTAGCCATTGTGCAGAAATGTGTGACCTTAAACACCAATAAATAAATAAATAAATTGTTTACTGAAATTTATAGTGATATCTCTATAAGGTAAACATTGCTTATTACACATCCATTAAACTTTAAATCCTTGTATTTAACGGAATCGCTGTTATGACATAAATGTTTCTGTATTCAACTGTTGATGTACAAGCCAGAACTTTTTTCAAAGCACTGTCTTACTAGTTCCTTTCCCGTTGAGTCATTAGTTATGCTTCTAAAAGTTTCCAGATTTTGTTGTACAATTATCGATCATTTGTTGCGTAGTGTGAAAATGAAAACGTCCGAAGCAAAATAAAGTCGGTTGACAAAAAAATTAGTTAACCAAAAATGAAATAATATTAAAAAAAATCATTTCCACCACAACATTAACCCAGTCCCATGGCCATCTCGTCTGCGGATCCCTAAATTGGTCAACTTTATTTCGGTAAATCTTCAGACCTCTTGACATGCTTCAAACTTCTTTTTAAAATGTTTCTCCCAGTTGTTTTGCAAATCAGCCCAAAATTGTACTTATATTTTTACTAACAGTAATAGCCACCAACTGGTTAGGTATGAATGGACACCAGCTATACGAATTTCAACAAGCACGCCCAATAGAAAAGATGACGAATGCAATTTAGACTGGTTCCCAAAAGGTTTTGATTTTTTATCGATTCAATTGATCAGTACAGCTTCAAAGAAAACAAACAGACTCTTCAACTTTGGATTTGAACATCAGAATTAAAGTTTGTATATTTAAATAACTTTTAATGCATGGGATGGGTAGTAAACACAGAACGTGATGTGTGTTTGAATCGGTGAGTGTTTTACATAACTCGTTGGAATGGTGCAGTCATAATATTTCGCTTGAGCCTATAAATATGACTATGCCATTCCAACCTGCTATGTTAAACATCCACCGATTCCAATACACATTGCGTTTTGTCTATGGACGTACTGGGTATATTTTTACCCATGCTTGGGAACAATCTATGGCAGTGTTCTGGTAAAAGTAGTAAGAAATTATTTATTTTATTTATTTATTTATTTTCTTAATTATTTTGGGGGGGGAGTTTAATGACACTTTTAACAGCAATTGTCACCTCATGTCTGACAGTTTTATGGGTGGAGGGGTAGCCAAAGTACCTGGAGAGAACCACCAAGCAGTGGTGAGTAACTGACAGTCTCCCTATGTACTATCTCCGCACAAGCAGGGTAAGCATTGACTGAAGACAAGCGCAGCATCAACATTCAATATGCTAGTAGACAATGCCACCTTTCCTCCACAGGTGCAATCGGGATTGAGAGCTTTGCCCAAGGACACAACCAAATAAATACCCTGGCAGGGATCAAACCAATGGACCCTTCGGTTTGAAGTCCAATGTCATAAACATTGAGCCACCGTGCTCCCTTCTGTCTTTGAAGCAAATGAGAGAGATCACTTTTTCAAAATGGCAATTTCTTGGCTGGTGTCAAACATGTATCACATTAGTAACTGCGTATTGTGTCAGACAATATGTGTAAAGGTACACTGTGATTGATTAATTGAAATTTGAGACAGTAAAAAATTTATGTAAATACTAGTGCAGAGGAATCATATAATTTGAATAGCCACTTTGTCAATTAACAGGTGTATTCAGTTAACAAAGATTGGGTCACTTTTTCTATAGAGAACCAGAGCATTTAATATATTATATCTTATTTGTCAGAGCTAATGTAGCTCTGTCAAACAAAATAATAGAATAAATGCCTATATTGGATGTACTGGTTTGAAATAGGTCCATAAACAAGGGGATTCATTTAGCCAGTGAAAATTATTCATAATTAACAGGATTATTCAATTAACAAGGATTTGACCTCTCCTGAAGTCTGGAAATAAACTGAGCATTTTATTCTGTTGTGTCTTGTTTCCCTGAGCTCATGTCAAACAAGACACAATACATCTGTACTGAAGGTATGGTAAATCATTTTGTCTTTGGAAATTATTTTCAGTAAACAAGATTATTCAATTAAGAGATATCCAATTAAGTGGGCACCTCTGTATTTATGTATAAATAACTTAAATAAGTTTATTTTTGACCCTGCATAAACAATTGATTAAACCTGACTTTATCTCCATGTTGCAGTCACAATTAGCCATTGTGCAGAAATATGTGACCTTAACCCTTTACCTAACATGAAAAGCAGACGACACTTGAAAAAAAAATTCTTGAATAACTAATTTTTGTGTCGCCTGCCCATGAAGTGGGGAGCGACATATAGGGATTACTTTTGTCGTCTTGCGTCGTCCGCGTCACACTTTCTCTTATCCGCCACTCCTCTTTAACCTATGAATGAATTTTGATGAAACTTTCAGTGATTCTTTATCACATCATGGCATTGTGCACCTCCTATTTTATTTTTTGATCCGCTGTATTTTTTCCAGAGTTATGCCCCTTTTCCACTTAGAATTCTGTCTGAAACGCCAGGCTTCTCTTATCCGCCACTCCTCTTTAACCTATGAATGGATTTTGATGAAACTTTCAGTGATTCTTTATCACATCATGGCATTGTGCACCTCCTATTTTATTTTTTGATCCGCTGTATTTTTTCCAGAGTTATGCCCCTTTTCCACTTAGAATTCTGTCTGAAACGCCAGGCTTCTCTTATCCGCCACTCCTCTTTAACCTATGAATGGATTTTGATGAAACTTTCAGTGATTTTTTATCACATCATGGCATTGTGCACCTCCTATTTTATTTTTTGATCCGCTGTATTTTTTCCAGAGTTATGCCCCTTTTCCACTTAGAATTCTGTCTGAAACACTAGGCGACACACGTCTTCTATGGAAGACTCACATCTAAGTTTTCATTTTTTATCTCAAAAACATAGGTTATGACCCATCATTGGAATGAGCTCGACGAGCTCGTTCCAATGAGGGGTCATAACCTATGTTTTTGAGATAAAAAATGAGAAAAATAATGAAAATTAATTGGCGATTTTTTAAAATAGCGCTGGCCGGTTTTGGCCGTTACGATGGGTAAAGGGTTAAACACCAATGAATAAATAATTGAATTGCTAATGATATTTGTTTGAAACTTGATGTACATAATCAGTATTAAGTGCAGATGTGCTTGGCATAAATTTGCTGGGGCTTGAGTTAAACAGAGTTTTTTCCCTTTAATTCTACAGTTGTAAAGCAATTGTACATGTGTGGGAAAACCCCTCTCAGACAAGCATGTATGCGAGGGATGAGAAAGATTCTTTGTTACATAAAACAGAAAGTCGGAGGGATTACATAAGCATTATGTCGTCACATATTGCACACTGAGTCTCCTTTTGAAGTCAGGTAAAAAGAAAATTACCTGAGATTTCATGCGTGAGTGTCTATGCACTATAAAAGGCCAGAGCACCCAATCGGTCACATCTTTTAAAAGTTGAAAAACTGTCTGAGGCAGAAGAGTTGTGAAAAGACTTGGAAAAAGAGGGAGGGTATAATCCACTGGGTGGGTCATAATCCCTCCGACTTTCCGTTTTATGTAAGAAAGAATCTTGTATGTGAGGGGGATTCTTTCCCACATAAAACTCCAAGTCTACAGGATTACATTAGCATATTTAAAGTTTCACAACTCAGCTGGGAATGTACGAACTAATCGTTACATACCTCGTGGTTCCACAGTCACATTACGTATTTCCTTACATATAACAACTATAGAATAACTGTTCTTCATTTAATGCACAAAATTTACATCAATCTAGAATTGTCTTTTCTAGGTTTCCCAGCACACTGTCTGCAAACTTCGCTTCTGAACATGCAACTGCAGTGTCTCTAAAATAGAAATGGTAAAAGGTGTTAGCTGATGACCAATTTGCAGTTTTTATACGGCCGCTCATATGAACGGGCCATATTATGGTATGGCAATGTCCGTCCGTCCGTTAGCTTTTGTTTGTCCATGCAATAATTTGAAAACTATATATCCAACAGATGCTGCTTTTTTATGGTTCATTAATCATGACTAGAGGATGGTTCCTTTCCATAACCAGCATTCTGGCATATCCAAGATGGCCACCATGACAGCCATCTTGGATTTTTAGGGACTTTTGATTGTCCATTTGTTAATCCAACAGATACTTTTTTTATGAGTGATTAGTCATGATGGTTCCTTTCGATAACCAGCATCATTATCCATCTGTCCATCCATTTGTCTGTCTGTCTGTTTGTCTGTATGTCTGTCTATCTGTCCATTAACTTTTGTTTGCCCATGTGATAACTTGAAAACAATACATCCAACAGATACTGTTTTTTTATGGTTGATTAGTCATGATTAGAGGATGGTTCCTTTCAATAACCAGCATCAATGTCCGTCCATCCATCTGTCTGTCCATCCGTCTGTCCATTAATTTTTATTTGTCCATGCGATAACGTGAAAACAATACATCCAACAGATACTGTTTTTTATCGTTGATTAGTCATGACTAGAGGATGGTTCCTTTCGATAACCAGCATTCTGGCATGTCCAATATGGCCACCATGGCAACCATCTGGGAGTTTTGGTGACTTTTGATTCTCCACGCAATAACTTGAAAACAATGTATTAAACTTTAATGGGTCATAACCCAGGAATGTACAATTATTTTTGAAGGAATTATTGACCTTTTGTTCAACTAAACATTTCTTCACAAGTGTAATCTCTTCATAGGCAGCCATATATTGATCCACCACCTGGCGGTGCACTTGTTAGTATGTTTGCAAGGGTTGCTCCTGATCATAATGCAGCTGACGTAGCAGCACCTCATGTGGAATGAGGGCGAAAAACAGTATCGATACCAGCTTGTTCTAGAGTATCTGCTATCCATCTAGAGATAGTGGATGTCGTTACACAGTTATATGTTTTATATGAAATATGAAATAAAAAATTTTGAGCATTTCCTGACAGTCTATGTCTTTTCAATATAGTCCTTTAATGTGCAGATAACACAGATTTTTTTATTTTTAAAAAGGAACAGTTTTAGTGTCTGAGACACTTTAGAGGGTCGAGAAATTTTTGTTAACTCTTTCTTGAATATGAAAAATCACAGAAGTTGGGGATTCATGCATGAATATGAAAAATCACAGAAGTTGGGGATTCATGCATGAATATCAAATCTAAAGCGGTAATTGTTTGTGACCTTGCCGCCGTGGTGAGAGCAATCAAACAAACTAGCTTGTGAGTAAGTTGTTTAACCCTTTACCCAACGCAGACAATATCAAAATTTATTATTTTAAATATCATTTTTATAAATTTTCGAAAAATTTCAACAAAACCATATCATGTGATCAATGAGCTCGTTCCAATGAGGGGTCACATGATATCGTTTTGTTGAAATATTTTGAGAAATTTAATTTTTTCAACTGCTCAATTTGCATATTACGCGGGCGGATGCGGGTGATTCATTAGGTAAAGGGTTAAGTGATAATTCTGATGAAGGTGTTAATGAAGCTAGGTTTGTAAGGAGTTGATGCACATCCCGTGTGGATGTGTATCTAGGTAGCTGGGGATTCCTATTAAAAATACCCCTCAATACCCTGTTGATGATAGGAGAAGCCGTGAACGACCTTCCACTGATTAACAACATGGTTTGGTTAATCAAGGACCTGTGAGTATTCACCACACTATAGGATTTCCCTTCCTTTGCTAATGAGCTCAAATAGTCAGCTACTAGGTATGGAGTTGTGTCACAGGGATGAATTTGTTTCTCAAGACACCAAAGGTACCAACGTTTCCATGGCAGTCTATATTGCTTCCTTGAAGTTTTCCTCCAGGACTGCAGGATATAGGAGGTAGCATCCCGTGAAATGCCCTTTGCTTGTAATTGTCTGCTGATATACAGCATGCATGAAGGGACAATTTCTGACCCATTGGATGGTGATGTGAAAGTGGAGGTAAGGTGAGCTTTGTCCAGCTCGCATTTATGAAAATTGGTTTTTCTGCGATGAGCAGCTGTAATACTATGGGGAACCAGGACTGAGTCGGCCATTTTGGGATGATAAGCAGAGCTTTGCTCACCTGATCCTCTTCCAGTTTCTTCAGTATCCTTGGCAACAAACTGAAAGGAGGAAAAATATATGGATTAAATTGTCAACAATGAATTGTGAAAGCATCAATATGAAAAGCTGCCAGATCTGGTACCCAAGACACATATTTCAAAACCTGAAAATTGTTGGCAGAAGTAAACAGATCACAATATCTGGTGAAAACGTACGGTGACAAATATCCCTAAAAACTTAGGGTTGAAGGTGCCATTCTGTTGATTCACAGAACTCTCTAGATAACCAATCAGCTCTAATATTGGATTTCCCAGGGATATGTGTTGCCGAAAGATAAATTCGTTTTTGATGCCCCCATAAAAATATGTTCTTGGAAAGTTCAAATAACTCAAGTTTCGTACCCCCTACATTATTGATGTATGAAATCACTGTTGTATTATCTGAGTGGATGCAAATATGGCAGTCCTTTTCCTCAGCGCAAAGTTGCTGTAGACCTAGTAACATTGCTTTGAGTTCAAGAAAATTTATGTGGGATTCTCTGTCAGAACCACTCCATTTGCCCTATGCAGATTTGTCCATAGAAACTGCATGCCATCCAATAAATGATGCATCGGTTTCTAAAATTACAGAAATAGTTTGAGGGGAAATCCTCTTCCCATTCATTTTTTCAATATTATTAATCCACCACCTAATTTCGTACTCAGCTTTTCCTGAAATTGTGATGGATTTATTGAAATCACAATCATTTTGTTTTAAGGCCACATTCATGTCATTATCTAGATACCGATAAAACAACCATCCTAGCCGTACAGCCTTCATGGACGCCGTATACAACCTATTAATGATGTCACTTCTCAAATAGGGGAACCAGACTTTTGGGTGAGCATCCGTTTAGACTGTTCAATTATGTTGAGAACTTTGTCGTGGGGAAGGAAAATCATATATTTTTTTGAATCAATAATGAATCCAAGGTATTTAATGGTCTTTGATGGGTGAGTACCAGATTTCTCCCAGTTGATCTCAAATCCTAATGATTGTAAAGTCTAAATTAATAATTTAGTGTTAGCTTGACAGTCGTCAAAACTTGAATCAGCTAATAAAGAGTCGTCAATGTAATAAAATGATTTGATGCCCTGTGTCCTCAAATATGAGAAAATTGGCTTTAGAACCTTAGTGAACACACAGGGTGCCGTGCAGAGCCCAAATGGTAAGCATTTGAATTCATATAACTCATTGTCATACCGGAATTTCAAGAATTTTTTATCTTCAACATGGATCGGAATACTGAAGTAAGCATCTTTAAGATCCACAGACGTAAAATATTCCATGGACTGAATGGACTGGAGCACTAAATCGATAGTTTCTTGTTTGAAATGGATATATGTGAGAAACTTGTTGAGATTTTTCAAATTGATTACCAGCCTAAAGGTACCATTTTTCTTCTCCCGTAGAAAAAGATTAGAAATGAATTGATTGTTTTGTTCGATGGAATGAGTAATTCTTGAATCGATGTAAAAAGAAGAATAGACTCTTTCGCACTGAAAGTGATTGGATGAGGCTCATGAATTTGTACAGGTGTGTCCTCAAATTCCAGTTTATAGCCCCCTGATGACGTAAATAATCCATTGATCACTGGTAAATTGCTTCCACCTGTGTATAAATCGCCCCAGTCTCCCAGCCGTAAAGAAGCTCATGGTTGGATAATCCAATGTAATGTTGGGTACAATTTTTCTTGTACTTACTTTTATTTGTTTTGACTGTTGTTGCCTCTGTTTCTCTGTGGTTGCCATTGTTGCCTGCGGGCATATTGGTATGACTGACGACCTCGACCCTGATACCGCCCCCTTTGCCCTGAGCCTCTCCCTAAAATAGGATGAGTACAAGAGCTTGAACCTGCTAAAGATTCTGTCAATGAGCGATTGTTAGCAGTTCTGCTGAGCTCATTGATATCCTTAATTCTCGTACAAATATCTGAGCCAAATAGAAAATTTGAAATTTTATTGTCTGTCGAAAAGAGACTCTTGTAGGCATTTTTGAAAACTGGTCGAAGGCCATTACGTCTCAACATGGAAAGTTCATACTGTGTGTTCGTTTGCATGAGGAGATTATCTATAGCTAGTTTTTTTATGTGGTCTAAGTTTGGCTGTTTTGCTCGTAATTCCTCAGTTACTTTAAGTGTAGCTGCTGCAGTGGTAGACAGAGTTCTTTGTATTTTTTGCATATTGCAGTCTCTCACTCTGAAATTGGAATTTTTTTATCTGGCACCAAATCTCTGGGTTAATACGAGGAGGACGAGGACGAGGAGGAGCAATCAATGAAGCATTTTCCGGGACCGGATAATGGTCAATTAGTTTCTCCAACTTCTCCTTCTCACCTGGGGTGACTGCATTTTTGTTTGCATAGGTGGCCATGTTCTCATTAATTTTTGGCCCAATTTTGAAAGAATTATATTCCAATGTTATGCAAGGTAAATCGAAGTCTGATTCCTCAATATCCTCATGTAAATTGTCATTATCTAAAGATAAAATCTGAGATCCTGTGCCAAATAAATCTTCCATTTCCTGAATACTGTCAGCTGCATCATAATTGTTTGTGGTGATTATTAAATTGTTCTCACCTGTGTCATTATTTGTATCAAAATCTAGTGTTTCCTTTGATACGGTATGTATTTTTTTGGTGTGGTGTAAAAAATATGCAGAACCGACTTAGCCGAGTTTGCCTCTGTTTGAAGGGAAGGTATGCGCTTTGAATGTGATTTCGGTAATTTGTTACCGGTACCTGTTTCAACCTTGGCGAGGCTATTATTAATGTTAGAAATAGAACTTAATATTTCTTGAAGAATTATTGATGTCACCTACTGTTGGGTTGGAAAGTGGGATTGCAACTTTGTCGCGATGTTCCCCAATATTGGTTGAATTCTTTTCACATTGTTTTGGTATTTTTGCAACAGAGGATGCTTGTTTACTTTTGTTTCTGGGTTTGTCAGAGTCATCTCCCTTGATTTCCTTGGGGTATTTACGTTTCCTGATCGCAATGTTCCCAGTTTTTTGTTTTTCATTTGTAATGGGTTCAAAATGTGACTTAGTCGCGCTTGAACTTCTTTTTGTTATGCCAATTTTCTGAAACTTTTTATTCGAATTAGAAACAAACTCACCGCTCAAATAACCCTGAATGCTACTTTGTTCGTTGTCTGATACAAACAGACTAAGAACTTCGTCATGATCCGAAACGGACTTGTCAGAATTATTATCAGTGCCAGGGTCATGACTGTCAATTTGTGATTGAGAATCAATGTCTCGTTGTAAATCTAAAGGATCATTTACATTATTATTGCTATCTTTTTTATGTGGTGGAGATGATTTCCGTTTTGGCATATTTAAGTTGAACGATCTTATCAGCGTGCATCTCAACAACCAAAGATGCGACCGATTGGGTGCTCTGGCCTTTTATAGTGCATAGCCACTCACGCATGAAATCTCAGGTAATTTTCTTTTTACCTGACTTCAAAAGGAGACTCAGTGTGCAATATGTGACGACATAATGCTAATGTAATCCAGTAGACTTGGAGTTTTATGTGGGAAAGAATCTTGTTCAGTGAAGTTCTTGTACGTTTCTCAAGATATTGGTTTGTAACATGGTCACACTGTGCAATCGGTTCTCAGATTCTATGAGCAATCAGAGGATTCTCTGTTGCTGTTCATAAGTTTCTATGTTGAAATCATGGCTTTTTCACCCAGCGGATACGGTCACAGAGCAGATTTCTAGTCACCCAAGTAAGATGGAGGGGTATGTATCAATCCCTTTGCATTTATCAAGTTGCGGGGTTATCAACTGAGGTTCAGTTCATCTGAGGGAGATGTAAGTTAGGTTTTAAGTAGGAAAATAGGCTGCACAAACCTGGAGGGGTCTGGCAGAATGTCGATCTTGTCGACAATCACGTGGATTTTTAACAAATTTGTAGGCATAATTTGGGGAATTTTTGGTGATATGCTGGAAGCAAAATATATTGGGAATGAAAACAAATTAATTTAAGTTGGGCACCGAGAAACGTTTTAAAATATGCATAATTTAGACGTCGGTCGGTATGGTACACAACAAAAAGTGGTTAAGCAAATTCTCTGTGGCCTGAATGGAGGGTTCTCAATGGCTCTGTGCTAAACATATTGTTATTTTGGGCATATAGATAAGTTGTTATTGTATAGAATGGTTAACCGGGATGAGTACATGTTTTTATTAGCATGTGATCCGATTCGTGATATCAAATGAATAATAAAGTTCTTAAAATATTGGTATACATGATCAACATCAAATGCCGATGTGCAGTTTTGGAGTACGATTGAAGCATTGTAGAATTATTGCACATGAATTCTACCATTGTAACAGTATGAAAAAATTACTTCTACAATTCTTAATTTAAGATATTGGTGTGCTGATGTGCATGACTTAAGGTTTCTGTGACTTAGTTTAACACTCTGCACTCTGATGTCAAAATTGCAAAACTTCCAGCCGCAAATATTTCCCATAATGCAGTTAGATATTCAACCAAATATACCTTGTTTGACAGAGCTCACTGAGCTCTTGTCAAACAAGGTATAATTAGTTAAATTCCTAGTTAAACAAGAGAAAAACCGAGGGATTGGAGAAAATTATGTTGCACTACCAGAGTGCTAGGGGTTAAGCATCACAGAGTTATTGAATTCTAAATGTGTAATAGTTTAGGAAAACTTTGTGGGCATTATATAGCCAAAGATGCTGACAGTGATCTTATTTATTTTTTTATTAATTGGTGTTTAAGGTCACATATTTCTGCTCTGTAATGCTTAACCCATATTTCTGCACAATGGCTAATCGACAGTTTTAGGGGTGGAGGAAGCCGGAGTGCCCCGAGAGAACCACCAAGCAATTACAAGCAACTGTCAGCTCCCCAACATACTAAATACTAACTCCACACAAGCACACAAGCAAGTGCACTATCAACATGCAGTATGCCTTAGTACACAATGCCACCATGCCCCCAGGTGGGTCATGGGGGTGAAGTGTCTTGCCCAAGGACACAACGTGGTTGCTGCAGGTGGGATTTGAACTAAGGACCTCTGAGGGAGTTGTGGAGTATTTCACATAATTGACAGTCATATGGCCTGAGGTTCGCAGCTCGGAGCATATGTTCAAGCTTGATGCTTCACGTCTTAATTGAACATTAGCTCCCAGCTGCAAACAAGTTACTGTCAGTTCATCACAATAACTTATAATGTGGAAAACATTTTGAGCAATCTGAGGCCACAAATTCATCCTCATAAATTATACAATGATTACTGAAATTCTTTGATTTTTATCATTGATGGCTGAATGTCCCAGGAATAAAGTCTTCATCCTATGTTTCTGTTGTCTAAGAACAGCATCTCCAACAAGAACGGCACATTTCAAATAATTCAGAAGACTCTAAATTGTGATGTTGCACATTATCTAGAAATGGTATAAAAGTGATGGGTGAATTTCTGCTTAAAAACCCTTAAAAACCCTTACATAGGGATTAAGTTTTATTATACCTCTGAACTCTGAAGGAGGATTCAGAGATATCTAGTGGAGACCTCCGCCTGCCCATCTGCCTGTCCCTCCGCCTGTCCATACAAATGTTTTGTATTGTAATTTCAAAGTCATCGGTCAGATTTGGATCTCCTTTGGAATGCTGGTAGACCCACATGGGAGCAGATATGCACAAGGAATGGGTTCCATCCAATAATTTTTCCAATAGTTATGGTGCTTTTTCACTCTTTCAACTTAGAAAATTTTTCTTGACCTCTGTATTGTATTCACTGCATGTTGCATTTGAAAACTGTTTATTTGATAAAATCATAATTTTATGGGTTACTTATAGATGAATAGACAATGCTTCCTCTTGATTGTGGTCCAGCTAGCCAATTCAATAAGGTCGCCATATTGAAAGGGCATCAGCCATGCTTTGCATTGCCCTTGCACCATTTGATTTGAATCTGAACTTTGCAGCTCTGAACATTGTTCAGGCACAGGAAAGGGAACAGTGTTACTTGCCAGCTGAAATGACAATGCACAAACAGAATTGTTTCTCAGTGAGTTGTAAGGAGCAGTGTCATATCACCTGAAGGTGGACAGATTCCATCAATCGTCTCCTCTACTTAGAGCAGCCCAAAGTTTCCACCTTATCCATATCACATTAATTATGTACAGCAGGGCCTCACAACAGCTTCAGATACCAGGATTGTAAGCATGATTTTTCAAAAATTTCTATCAGGTAGTGCCTCAGACAGCTAATCTGCGTATCACTCCTTACCACCTCAGGCATAATTGTACTCAGATCCCATGTTTTCTAAAATGGTAAAGAGTCTTATAGAGTCTAGGGGGTTGGAGCCTTCTTGGAAGAGGTGACAAGAGGTCTCACGGAGTTGATCCAACCCCAGCCTTGTGAGAAGAGCACCATTCCCAGTCTGGTTTTTGCTCTACCGATTCTGCTTATGGCATGTCACTTGCTTGGACACCCAAAATATGTATTGGTGCCCCAGAAATTTTTTATTCTTGGCCATGTCCCAGTGCTCTGCTCACAGTGGATTTTTTTTTTTTTTTTGAGGGGAGAGGGAGGTGGGAGCAGCAAATAGTAGCTGCTCCTTCCATCCATCTTTCCATCCATCAATTTGGTCATCCATTCATTCATCCATCCATCCGTTTGTCCATTCTAAACATTGCCCAGTCCTTAAAAAATTATTCAACAGACCGATTTTATTCTAACTTTGCACAATAATTTGCACAATAATTGCCTGTGACTCAAAGGTGTGTCATGACCTTGACCCAAGGTCATAGCTCCAAGGTCAAGGCCACAGACTTAATTGTTTTTCCATTCCACCTTTGTCTGGTCCATAAAAAATTATGCAGTTGACCAATATTGTTTATACTTAGCACATTGATTGCTTGTGTCTCAAGGGTATGTCACAACTTTGACCCAAGTTCAAATCTCCAAGATCATGGTCACTGACTTTTCACATGTGCATTCATCTCTTCTAACTTTGCAAGATCCATAAAAAATTAATCAGTGGACTAATCTCGTTCATACTTCACACAATTATTCATTGCCTATGTTTCAAGGGTGTGTCATGACTATGACCCATGCTCGTAGCACTAAGGTCAAGGTCACAGACCACTCATGTGTTCGAAAAATTGATTCAGTGGACCAATCTTTTTGCTTCATAAAATACTAGAACATGACTCAACTGTGTGTCATGACCTTGACCATTGTTCACGCTGGACCGAAACTGTCTAATCTTCTACTTTGCCCTGTCCATAAAAAATTATTCAGTGGACCAATTATGTGTATACTTCACACTATGCTTGCTTACGATTCAAATGTGTGCCATGGCCTTGTGCCAAGGACATAGCCCTAAGGCCAAGGTCACAGACCATTTGTGTGTTTTGTTAGTCTTTTGTAACTTTGTCTACTCCATAAAAAATTATTCAATGGAGTGATCCTGTTCATGTCCGCTCCATAAAATATTATTCGGTGGAGTGATCCTTTTCATACTTCATACAATGAATGCTTATAACTCAAGGGTTTGTCATGACTTTGACCTAAGGTCATAACGTCAAGGTCGCAGACCACCTATGTGTTCAAATTTTATCTGTTCCAAAAGATTGATTCAGTGGACCGATCTTTTTACTTCACACAGTGCATGGTCATGACTCAAATGTGTGTCATGACCTTGACGAGTGTTCATCCTGGCCCGAAACTGTCTGGTGCCAAATTTTTAGCCATTCTGGATATTTTAATGCCAAACAAAGTGTTTTGGTACCAGAATGCTAATGGGAGGGAAGGGGAGGGTAGGGGGTGATCTTTGTGCTGTATGATCCATCTAAGTTGCATTTGGAAGTAATAAAATATCTATTGTTTTTGTTTCATCATCATCGATCATGGTCTTTACTGCTGCAGAGACTTTCCTTTACAAGTGAAAAGAAATGGTGCCAAAATTTTTACCAACAAAGATTTTTTGGTGCCGAATCAAAATTTGTAGTGCAATTTGCTAAACTGGTACCTGACAGTGAGAACACTAACCTTGACCCAAGATTATAACTTGTTATAACTTAAAGGTAAAAGACTGTTTATCTATTATGGCATACATTACAAACTATCATGGTTACAACTTATCTTTTGGGCGCATATTTGAGGAGTATCCATTCTGCTGATATTGTCTTGTTATTTCTGACCATCACTTTGGAAAAACAATACTACTTTAACTACCTCCAAATCTCCCTAATTTCTGCTTGCTATTATCTGGCACTCAGACGGAACCCTAACTGACATCCCATGCCACTTCTTTCAGGAAGGCTCAAAGCCCTGGTTGACGTAATGTGGTAAGGTACAAGTATGTAGCCTGAGGGGGAACATATTCCACCAGTCCCCTGAACTAAGTGCAGTCCAAAGTTTTCACTGCATTTATATTAGGTTAACTGGGTGAGTGCTAGAAGCTATTGAAAAATGCTGAAAGCCACTATAGTGGCTTGACACTGAGTGAATTAGCTTGTTTGCTCAGCAGTAGAAAAAAATGTTAAAAAAATTGTAACAAAACAATTACAGTGGAACCCTGTTAATTGAATAGCCACTTTGCCAGTTAACAGGAGTATTCAGTTAACAGGGATTGTGTCACTTTCCTGTATTCTTGAGATAAACTTAGCATTTATTCTGTCATATCTTGTTTGGTGGTACTCCATGAGCTCTGTCAAACAAGATATAATAGATTAAACACCTGTATGGGATGCACTGATGCCAAATAGGTCTATAAACAAAGGAAAACTGCGGAGAATCAGGAACATTTCTCGACAGCTTTGAAGATTTTTTATTCAATTAACAGGTCAAATTTGAACTGGAGGTATAGTAAATGGTTTTGTGTTGGGAAATTATATTTGATTAACAGGGTTATTCAGTTAAGAGGTATCCAATTACGTGGGCTCCACTGTATTTGGAAACAATTTCTTGCTGAACTAAGGCACCTCTTTTTGGTAGTATGGAATCTTTGGAAAAAAATACTCATTTTTAACAAATCACCTTTGAAAAATAATTTAGCACTCTACCAGTTAATTATGTGCTACTGGCTCTCACAACAGGTTCTGATGCAGTAGAATCCTCTTAATTGAATAATTAATTGAATATCCATTTTGCCAGTGAAAATTATTCAATTAACAGGAGTATACAATTAACAGGGATTTGGTCAGTTTTCTGTGTTCTGGAGGTAAACTGAGCATTTATTCTATTATATCCTGTTTGACAGAGCTCATAGAGCTATGTCAAACAAGATATAATAGAATAAATGCCTGTATTGGATGTAGTGAGGCCAAAAAGGTTGATAAATAAGCGGAATTTGGTGTGTGTCACAGTAATGTTTTCGACATGTTATAAAAAGTTATATACAATTAACAGGAGTTTACTCTACAACCCATATGCAATTAACAGATCAAATTTGTACTGAAGGTATGGTAAATGGTTTTGTGTTTGAAAATTATATTCAATTAAAAGGGATATACAATTAAGAAATATCCGATTAAGTGGGCTCCACTGTACCATGACTTTGAGTATGTGATTCCAAACATTTTGCCCAGGGAGGGCCCCTAACACTTAGTCTGCATAGGACTCCTCACTACTCCAGACCTACAAGGGCTCAGATCTCATGTTGCCTTGGGTGGTAAGGTGTCTTAAAGAGACTAGGGGGTCAGGGGCCTGCCTGGAATAGGTGACACGGAGGGTCTCAAAGACTACCCAACCACACCTATCAGAGGGAGAACCCATGCTCTTTCCCATTCTGGTTTTTGCCCTACTGAATCTGCTTATAGTATGTCATTTGCTTGGAACCCCTTCCACCCACCATGTATTGGTGCCCCATAAATTTTGGGAATCCTGGCCATGTCCTTTTCCACCTCTCCCAGGAAGGCTCAAAGCTCAGGTGGTAAATAGTCTTACAGAGACTAGGGAGTCAGAGACTTTTTATGGGAAAGGTGGCCAAGTGGTATCTCAGAGTCCACAGACACTACCCAACCCCCAACTATGGGAGAGAGCATCCTCATTTCGGCCTTCTAAATCAGCTAGAAGCCCAATGAGATCGGTTTTTGGACCCGCAAATTATGAATAACTGGCCACACTCTTGTATGGAAGGATTTACATAGTGTAAGTGGAAGAATAATATTTCCTCCTCATCTGGCAACTTCAAATCTTGTACCAAAGGTCAAATTGAAAGTAATGATAATATTTCACCAATAAGTTTTGCTGATCTTCTTTTCTGGAGGTTATTCACAATCCAAAGCCATGGTAGATTAAACACAACCATAAACAAACTTGATAATAAATTCAAGAAACGCAAGACAGATTACCTATCTTTCAGGAATTCTTTTCTTGTCAAAACTTGATGCTACTTGGGTGTACCATACGTCAACCATTCATTGAAGTACATATCAGGCACTGCCTGCCCTACCGGAGGCAGTGATCACTATTGTGTGTGTGTGACATGAAGAGGGTTCATACATCATACTATACTACCAATAATTTTTGTGCAATAAATTTTTATGCTTCCCGACTTAAGTCGGGTGGCATATAGTGATTGAAGTGTGCGTGTGTCCGTCCATGTGTGTGTCCGAGCTAATAACTCGAAACCTGTTAGGGCCACAGTCATCAAACATCACACAATTATAAAGGACCATGGGAGGATGTGTCACACACCATAGCCGGGTTCGTAACTTCAAGGTCAAGGTCACATTTCAAGGTCACACTAAAAATCGGTCAACATTCGTGTCTCACCCATAACTCAGAAACGAATCATAGTACAATTGTTAAACTGTTTACAAATGTTAAGGACAGTCAGAAGGCATGTCGCATATAATACTTTCCTCCGCATCTGCAATGTGAAGGTCACAATTGACCTTCATATGTTCAGGGTCACAAATCGTGTCTCAAGCATAACTTCAAAACTATTGGGGCAACAGTCATCAAACTTCACACAATTATAAAGGACCATGGGAGGATGTGTCACACACCATAGCCTGGTTTGTACCTTCAGGGTCAAGGTAACATTTCAAGGTCACACTAAAAATCGGCCAATATTTGTGTCTCAGCCATACCTCAGAAACGAATCACAGTACAATTGTTAAACGTTTTACAAATGTTAAGGACAGTCAGAAGGTGTGTCGTGTATAATGGTTTCCCCCGCATCTGCAAGGTGAAGGTCACAAGGGGGGGGGGGGGGGGCATGTGTTACCTCAGTAACATTCTTCTTGTTATTTTTATTTTTGATACATTTCAGTGTATCCATTGATAGAGAGTATTTGACGACAATACTTCAATGCAGTGTTTGATATTCCTGAAGTTGCCTAACTCGCAGCAAGAAAACATTGAATCTGAATCCCTAGGCAAAAGGAGTTCAAAATAAGAGTTGATTGAAATCTTTTGACTGATTTTGGACAAATGTTTAATTTTGATGATTTGTGGTGAACCTCCATCTACCCATCCTCCACCTTCAAAAAACATAGTGGATGAAGGAGTAAATAAACGATAATTTGATAAAACCTTTATCTTCTATTGTAAATGACATTAGTAAATGAAAGAAATACCATTAAATCTTTGCATGTTGCTGGTGGATATTCCCGGTCAGGACAGGAAATATCATGCTAACAAAATTGGTATCATCTGGGCACATTTAACTAAGTATACCCAGGGGGCATGGTGGTTTTGCAGTAACTGGTTCTCGTCAGATCACCGAAGTTAAGCAACGTCAAGCCCAGTTAATCCTCGGATGAGTGACCATCTGAGCGATTTATTCGGACTCCTGCGTTGTGTCCTTAACCCTGATTGTCCACATGGGGGCACGATGACGACGTGTACTAAGGCATGCTGCACGTAGATGGTGCGCATGTCTTCAACCAATCTAACCATGCCTGTGCTGCAGTTCGGAGTTACGATGTTGGGGTGCTGCCAGCTGCTCGTCGTTACTCGCTGGTTCTCTTCCGGGTACTGTGGCTTCCTCCACCCGTAAAACTGTCACGGTCATGATTAGCCATTGTGCATAAGTATGTGACCTTAAACACCAATAAATAAATAAATACCAAATATACCCCCTAAAATTGAATTGACTTTTTGACCAATGATTTCAAGGGTTAAGTTTTGAAGAATTTTTCATCAAATCTAGTCATGGCTGCTTCACAGCAGCCATGACTTGATTTGATGAAAAATGTTTCGAAAATTCTCAGTGGGCTAAGATTTAAGTCATTGTCCTTTCTTTCAGATTTACACAATTCAAATCACTCTTGAATTCTTTATTTATGTACTAACCAAAGAAAACAAAATGTCGATTTGATGTTCCATAAGTTCATTATACGCGCATTACATATTTACAGTTTATCTTTTTATACAAGAGTTGATTGTCGAATGGATTTGTATGGATTTTTGTGCCCAGAATAAAATATGTGCACCTTATCATGACGTCCACTCCCACACACACCACCTCACCCCACCAACACACCACCCCACTCCCCAGTGAAACCCCAGGAAGTGGAGCAGTGCTTGTTTACTGTGGTAAACAACTTTTGCTTTACTTGTAAAATATGACCTTGAACTAACACCTGGGGTGGAAGTCCTCTAAAGTGGGCAGCTTAAGTATAACGATGGTGATATCGATTTGTTCACCCTTTATGGCCCAAAACCGGCTAGCACTATTCTCAAAAATCGCCAATTAATTTTCATTATTTTTTAATTTTTTGTCTCAAAAACATAGGTTTTGACCCCCCGTTGGAATGAGCTCGTCAAGCTCATTCCAATGAGGGGTCATAACCTATGTTTTTGAGACAAAAAATGAAAAAAATTAGTTATGTCGTCTGCTTTTCATGTTAGGTAAAGGGTTAAACTTGCCTTCATACTATGTAGTGGTCATAATATAGTCATATATGCTGAAAATGACCTTAAACGCCAATAAATAAATAAATTTTGATTTCCCTCATTTTTATTAGCTTAACTTGACATAGTCAAGATATAGCCCAAGAACATTAGGTTTCACTAGGGAAAAAAATCGGAGAAAGCTGATTTTTTCAGGGAATGTCGAGTACATGTCACTGAATGATTAGACAGAAGTCCCCTAAAATCCCAGTTGAGCTTTTTTTTCTACAGCCTTTTTTCGAAAACAGTGTTTGAAAAAAAATTTTAAAAATCGCACGAACTTTGTAACCTCGAATTGATCCAACTGTATTTTTTGTTTACGCGTATTTCGAGCTACATAATGTCTAATATACATTTACCTAGAGGAAAATGTGCATTCTGTGACAATTTCTGCGAAAAATTATTGAAAATTCACAAAAAAGTATCGGATTTACGCAAAAAATGACGATTTTCCTAACGGATTTGCCCAAAGGGTCGTAGTACAGAACAGGATGTTAGTTGGACAGACGATAAAAAATCCACCACCATTTGAAGACTTTTATCATTGCTTACAAAATAGACATTATGGAAGACCCCACTGCTTCTGGCCGAGTTCCCCTTTTGGCATAAAATTCGTCAGCATGAGAACTCAACTATTTTCGGGCTTGGGACCGAACAGACACGTCTGTGTCTGGCAGCATTAGATCAATAAATAATATTTACAGAATGTACAAAAATCAATAAATAATATTTACAGAATGTACAAATCAATCAACATGTATTAAGTTACATTGACTATTATCAACGCTATATACAGAAATGACATGACCTATATACATATTATTCATCGAACTCAGAAATTTCCGACAGGACAGTGTTTCTGTGGTTGTTACAAGAATCCGAACTGCAATTACACAAACCTGAGCAAGAGAGTCCTGCCTTCTTACACCCACACCTTTTTGTACAAGCACTCTTGCAACCACAACTGATCAGATTCAGTAGGTTATCGGGGGCACATGGCTTTGTGGCTGCAGTCGGTACGAGAAGTCCATTGTCTAGCGACCACCCCCAATCCATCGGAGGAAGCGAAGTGCCCAGCCATTGTTGGACCTGGAGATAACATCTGTAGACATGTTGTTGTGCAGCATCGCTGCTTGGTGGGAGTGAGGCTATGTCGATGGGTTTATTCAGTTTAGATTTTGCTACATAATGCTTGTAAGTGACATATCTATATTGGTCGAGAGAGGAAACAGTTTTACTCCCGTATAAGATCAGGAGAAGTTGTTCCCCGGCAGCGGCTACTGCACTTGGTGTACTGTCATCCGCCAAAATTGTGTTGACATACTGTTGTGAGTCGCTAGTAACATCGGAGACAATTGTACTGAATACTTTCTTCTTACCAACTCGAAAGAGTGCAGAAGTAGTGTCACAACCACTTATAGAATGTGCTACAAGGAGGTTGCTTCTATGGTCACCCATTTTGGTTGCTATTTCACTAACTGAAACTAGTAAGTTTGGGGTAATGGAATACATCATGTGAATATTACATCCCGGTTGAACTCGAGAGGTAAGAATGACTAACAAGTCTGTGTCTGTTGCCACAACGACAACATTGTTGTCATCTTGAGCGATGTCAAGTGCAGTTTCGGCTATCAGTACATCAGCATCAGCCTCGGCCTGCTTGGACTGAATATTGATAGTAGATAGCTCCTGCATTAGAAGATCGATCAGTTGGGTTTTGTTCTTGGCATTTGCAAGGAAATCGGATTGGGGTGTGGTGGCTGGTAACTCGGGTGAGATATTGATATCAATGGAATACCTGTCTTTAGATCTACGGGCTTGTTCCATGCCCTTTATCGACATTGTACAAGCATAACCATCAAAAACAACCACGACGTTCGCCCCAAAATGTCTCACTAGATAATTGGAATATGATGTACATATGTCCTTATATGACGACTGTTTAGGCCATATAACTGCCCTCAATAAAAATCCACCATCTACAACAAACAGAGAATGTTCTGGGATTTTAGTTTGCTCGGAACCGTATGTTTTGAGGATCTTACCGAGCGTGCTTTTCTGTGTCTTCCTCATTCCAGCAGAATCAAACAATGCTGGTGGTTTCGGGGCGAGTTCATATTTGAGATACTCTTCCATCTCTGCTTGTGACTGAATAACACATGTGATGCGATTGAACAGAATTGTGGGGTCAATCACTACCTTACTTCCACGGACTTTGATGCTATTTGCCATCGATGCGAAAGACTTCACAGTGTCAACACGTCGTAGTTTGATGCTGTTGAACGTTTTGCTTACAACATTCGATACGCAACATTCACCAATTTTGCGAACTTGGTCACAGTTCACAGTTTTGTCGGCCACAAGCCCGGTCGCTATAGAGACTAATTGTAGTGGATCTCTATTCTGAAAGGGGGAATGCACTCTGAGCCAGTTCAATAATTTGGTGATATCATTGGCATCAGTCAATTGTGAACTTTGACGGAGATCCCGATGTTGTTCGCCATGACCAGTGTGAACATGAACAAAATTTTCGAGAGCATTACATATCGGAAGGCAAAGAGGTAGTCCATGTACCCATTTCGCAACAGTGCTATCGGTTATTCCCCTGCCATGTGTGAGACCACCAGGGAGCTTGAACATTCTCATTAAACACTGCTCTATGGTCTGATCAGAATACATCCCGTCCCAGAATTTATCTGAGCGCCTTATGGTAAAGTAACCTTTCTCAGTGAACAACTTCAAATCATCCTGTTGCATTATTTCTGTTAGCTCATTCATCTGCTGCAAATAGAGATGAGAACTTTTTGCGTATGCAAAATGACCACCTGCCTGAAATACTGGAATCATGTTGCGAACACAATATGTGTGGAGTTCCCAGTCGCCTGTGCGCTCTGCTCTCAAGAACAACTGGAGAAGACCTATTTGCTCGTAGTATTGTACCCAAAGCTTTCCTGTGCGTCCTACGGACGCATTCTGGAGCAGTTCGTGTAATTTTGACAGTAGATGGTTGATACTTTCTTGATTGACAGCGTCAGCTGTTGTACAGTCACCTCTGGCAAGTCCACAGAATATTTCATTGACTTCTGTGCAGTCTATGTTATCTAGTGTTCGGCTTTCTTCAAACACAAGTTTTGTAATGGCAATTTGTGTTAGCAAATGGGCACGAACTGCTCTTGAATATGCATGACCACTGATCAAATGATGGATTGACCCACCAGCATAAACAGTCCCCCAAAGTTCATCCAAGCCGCTACCAGCCATGATCGAACCAATTGCCCCTAAATATGACAAATTTGTTTATGAGTACACATCAAGGGCGTGCACACATTACATGCCAATGCATCTTGAGTGTAGGCGAAGACCACATTATGTGATTTAATCGAACATGGAAATTGAAACAATGATGCTATAATATGGTATTTGAATGAGAAAAGTCGATGCCGTTTGAATTTGAGTTTAGGGGGTATGGTTAATATTTCACACGTTTCACCAGTTCATTATGGAATAAATGACTATTGTTATATATCATTATAAAGCCACTGCTTTTCTGCAATTTTTGATATATAATTTAACTCCCAAAGTAGTCGTAGATTTGATTTAATGGACGTTGTGTAACGTTGTGTGTATGAAAACAATAAATTTTTTTTCGTAATTTTGTACATTTTCGTGAATATTTCACCATTGAGTGTGAGGATTGGTACAAAGTTGGCATTTTCTGTTGGGGATATGTATTCTCAATATAATTCAGCACAATATTTATGATTCTCACCCTACTAAGGCGAATAAGAATGAGAAATATGGAGCTGGGTCGAATTTTTTTTTAAATTTTTTTTTTCATCAAAAAAACGCTATAACTAAAAAAGCTCAACTCGGATTCGCGGGGACTTTTCACACTTTATCCGCAATGTGTGTCCCGGAAACATATAAAAAAATCAGCTTTCTCCGATTTTTTTCCTTACTTTCTCATTTTTATGTCTAATGTGCCTGGACTAATAAGCTATTGCCATCACGTGTGCGGAAGTCTGTTAGTCTGTGAGTCTGTGACGTCTGTTCACATTTTCCTTTAGCACGGGCTACACCCCGCAGTTCTTGTCTGATCGTCACGAAATTTCATTTGCAGCTTTGGGGTCATGTCTAGATGAGAACGTCCCCTTTTGGTCACGATTGGGCAACCGGTATGGCTGCCCGAGCCCAAAACCCGAAAACCATTAGCACAGTCTACAGGTCGTATTTATGAAAGGATTTCATTGTAACTTGGTAGGATGCCTCTGTATAATGCCGAGATGAGAACGTCCCCTTTTGGGCATGATCTATCAACCGTGATGGCTGCCCAAGCCCGAAACCCAAAAACTTTTAGCACAGTCTGCAGGTCATGTTTAATGTGGAGGGATTTCATTGTAACTTGGTAGGATGACTCCTTATGATGTCTAGATGAGAATTTCCCCATTTGGGCATGATCTGCCAACCGTGACGACTGCCCGAGCCCAAAACCCGAAAACCTTTAGCACAGTCTACAGGTCATATTTATTGAGGAATTTCATTGTAACTTGGTGGGTTGACTTCATACAATGTCTAGATGAGAAAGTCCCCTTTTGGACGTGATTGGACAACTGTGACGGCTACAGGAGTCTGAAGCCCTAAAACATTTAGCACAGTCTAGAGGTCATATTTATGAAGGGATTTCATTGTAACTTGGTAGGATGACTCCAAATAATGTCTAGATGAGAACGTCCCATTTTGATCGCGATCATGCAGCCTTGATGGGTGCCCGAGCCCAAAAACCTTTAGCATAGGCAAAAGGTCATATTTATGGAAGGATTTCATTGTAACCTGTTAGGTTGACTCCATGTAATGCCTAGATGATGACATCCCCTTTTGGTCGTGATTGGTCAGTTGTGATGGCTACTAGTGCCCGAAGCCCGAAAACCTTGAGCACAGTCTGCAGGTCATATTTATGAAGGGATTTCATTGTAACTTTGGAGGATCACTCCAGATGATGCCCAGATGAGATTGTCCCCTATGGTTGCGATCATTCAGCCATGATTGCTGCCCGAGCCAGAAGCCCAAAAACCTTTAGCACAGTCTACAGGTCATATTGATGAAGGGATTTCATTGTAACTTGGTAGGATGACTCCAAATAATGTCTAGATGAGAACGTCCCATTTTGGCCGTGATCATTCAGGCTTGATGGGTGCCTGAGCCCAAAAACCTTTAGCATAGGCAAAAGGTTATATTTATAGAAGGATTTCATTGTAACCTGTTAGGTTGACTCCATATAATGCCTAGATGATGACATCCCCTTTTGGTCGTGATTGGCCAACTGTGATGGCTACAGGTGCCTGAAGCCCGAAAACCTTGAGCATAGTCTACAGGTCATATTTATGAAGGGATTTCATTGTAACTTCGCAGGATCACTCCAGATGATGCCCAGATGAGATTGTCCCCTTTGGTTGCGATCATTCAACCATGATGGCTGCCCGAGCCTGAAGCCCAAAAACCTTTAGCACAGTCTACAGGTCATATTTATGAAGGGATGTCATTGTAACTTGGTAGGTTGACTTCATATAATGTCTAGATGAGAACGTCTCCTTTTGGACACGATTGGGCAACTGTGACGGCTTCAGGGGCCCAAAGCCCGAAAACCTTTAGAACAGTCTACAGGTCATAATTATGAAGGGATTTCATTGTAGCTTGGTAGGATGACTCCAAATAGTGTCCAGATGAGAATGTCCCCTTTTGGTTGCTATCATTCAACCATGATGGCTGCCAAAGCCCAAAAACCTTTAGCACAATCTACAGGTCATATTTATTAAGGGATTTCATTGTAACTTGGTAGATTGACTTCATATAATGTCTAGATGAGAACGTCCCCTTTGGACGCAATTGGGAAACTGACGGCTACAGGGGCCCGAAGCCTGAAAACCTTTAGCACAGTCTACAGGCCATATTTATGAGGGGATTTTAATGTAACTTGATAGAATGACTCGTTTTGGAATAATTTCACTGTAACTTGGTAACTTTTGTTGATATACGTTAACTGTGAGGGCCACATACATTAAATGTGAGGTCATATTAACCCACCCTTCAGCTCTTTAGTACAGTATACACCTCATATTATTTTTATCATAAACATAGCACACAGGGAACAGAAATGAACATATTCCCAATTATCACAATTCTTGTCTTATTTCATAATCCTTTCATAAACATTGAACATTATCCTTTTCATCAGACACAACACACAAGTTAAGCTACAGTGTCATTGACACTTTCATTTCATTCTTGAATAACTAATTTTTGTTTCTTTTTTGCTTCAAAAACATAGCTTATGCACCCTCATTGGAATGAGTTCAACAAGCTCGTTCCAATTGGGGGTCATAAGACCAAAAACATAGCTTATGACTCCTCATTGGAATGAGCCCAACAAGCTCGTTCCAGTTAGGGGGTCATAAGCTATGTTTTTAAGACAAAAAATGAAAAAAATACTGAAAATTGAATGGTGAATTCCGTGAAGAGTACTGGCGGGGGGTGGGGGGGGGGGGGAGGGGCATTGTGCCAGAGGTTAAGGTCACAGTGATCTTTAACTTACAAATTCTCCTGGTTTCCATTCTCCAATTAAAGTTCCGCTAGGCCAATCAAAACTAAACTTGACATGTGGGTTGTGCATGATGAGAGAAAGAAACCTCTTTATTTTGGGGTCAGTGTGCCAAAGATCAAGGACACAGTGATCTTTGACATACACATTTTCCTGGTTTCTACTCTCAATGCTATATCAGGGTTTTTTTTGTTTTTTTTTTGGGGGGGGGGGGGGGGGGGGGGGGAAGATTAGCCATCCCTGGCAGCCAGCAGTTGTAATAGTTGGTAGAAAGGCATTGGGACCTTGTTTTGTCAACCAGTGCACTAAACAATCTTGAACAGACATGAAAGACAATTTAAAAAAAAATATTTCCCTCTCTTTGTTCAAGGAGCCCTGAAAAATTTGACCAGAGGTGCAGGATTGGCACAAGACAGAAATATGTTCTTATTGAACATTAGACAAAAAAGCGTTGTGTCTACTCCAAAACAGAGTGGACCCTTTATTCCACCAGACTAACCAGACAGTATATTGATATTCTGTCAAGTAACTTTTATTTGTCCATATTACTTCTAGTATGTGTGTACCTGTATTACTGGTTTGATTAGTCCGTAACATTGAGCAAAAGGTTAAACCACATTAGTTAAAGCACTTTGTTGAGTTTGACAGGAATATTATCTTGGCTTAGCCATCTTGCCTGTACAGACTGCAAATGTTATTAAACGGAATACGAGATAGAAGGATCTCTCACAAAAGCCTATAAATCAAAAAGGAAATTGAATTTTAGGAAGATTTCTCAGAATCATGTTTTGATTATGCCAAAGATTAAAATAATCTGAATTAATTGTGTTGGCTGTCAGGAAGGCATTAATAGCAACTGGTTTGCTGATGAGAGAATTGCAGGTGTAGAGTTTTGCAAGTAAAGCTATTAATCTTCCAACATGTTATATTTAAAAGGATTAGAGCCTTCCAAACAGATTTAAAGGAGAGAATCCATGAATGGGGGTAAACTTGCTGTGTCTTCTAACTGTTAAAAGTTTAACCCTTTACCTAACCTGAAAAGCAGACGACACTTGCAAAAAGAATTCTTGAATAAGTAATTCTTTTCATTTTTTGTCGCAAAAACGTAGGTTATAACCCCTCATTGGAACGAACTCGACGAGGTCGTTCCAATGAGGGATCATAACCTATGTTTTTGAGACAAAAAAATGAAAAAATAATGAAAATTAATTGGCGATTTTTGAGAATAGTGCTGGCCGGTTTTGGCCGTTACGTTCAGTAAAGGGTTAAGAGTTTCTAGAAAGTAGTGAAGCTGTGCTTGTGTTTCTGTGGTAAACAAGCACTGTTTTCTGGCTTGAAGCCAGATTCTCCCCGATGATTATAGGGGGGCGAACTTTTGAAAATTTCCAACAAAATTCCCGAAAAAATTGTGAAAATGCCCTAACATGACCAAACAAGCTCCATTTTTTATGCAAAATGCATCAAAATTTTAGTAAAAGGGAGCCATATTTTCTGACACAGTTGGCGATAGAGGGGCAGATCCCCACCCCCCTCCCTTAATAGCTTTGGGCTTGTCTGTTTTACTGGTAAAATATGACCCAGGAACCAGTGCTAGTGGTGGAAGTCCTCTAAAATGGGTATAAACGATTGACTAAACTTGACTTTATCTCCATGTTATGATCACGATTAGCCACTGTGCAGAAATATATGACCTTCACCCTTTGCACACTGATATCAAAATAACGAAATTTCAATCTGAAAATTTTTCCTGAAATGCAACAAGGAATTTAACTAATTCAATCTTGTTTGACTGGGCTCAATGAGCTCAAACAAAACTGAATTGATTACATTTCTAATTACCTTATGGGAAAAATTTGCAGGCCCAAATTTTTATATTTTGACATGAGTGTGCAAAGGGTTAAAAACTGATAGATAAATAAATAAATAAATAAATAAATAAATAAATAAATAAATATTCTAGAAAGTGGATAAAACAATGTGCCCTTCAGTTTCTCAGCTCCCACCACCCTCCCACAAAAAATAGGAAATGGAGCAATGCTTGATCACTCTGAAAAAGATTGTAACTTCATAAGACCCTTCCGGGATGACCTGTGCTGTGTCCTTGGGCAAGGCCCTTTATCCTGGTTGCCTACATGGGGGCACGATGATGCCGTGTACTAAGGTGTCTTGCACATCGATGGTGCACATGTCTTCGACTGCTGTAACCCTGCTTGAGCAGAGCTTGAACAGAGTTAGAATGTTGAGGAGCTGACAGTTGCTCATCGCTGCTCGGTGATTTCCTCTGGGTACTCCGGCTTCCTCCACCCGTAAAACTGTCACGGTCATGATTAGCCACTTTGCATAAGTATGTGAACTTAAACACCAATAAAAAAAATTTAAAAAAAAACTTCTTTGGTATAATAAAACTATGTAAACAAAGCCGCCTGTGCATCCTCTTAACTTTGCTATGTAAATATAAATGATAAAAACAGAGTAACCCTGTTAATTCAATATGTATGTTTGTTTATTTATTGGAGTTTAACAACACTTTCAACAGTAAGGTTCACATTGTGTCAGATGCTTTTACAGGTGGAGAAACAAGCAGTGTTTGCAGTTAGTCTGCTAACATAAAAGTTTAAGATTTTCTAGAAAGTAATGACGCAGTGCTTGTTTACTGTAGTAAACAGCCTCTGTTTTACTGGTAAAATAGCACCCAGAAACCAATGCCTGATGTGGAAGTCCTCTAAAATGGGCAAGTTGAAAATAATCGATTTTCTGCACTTGACTTTATATCCATGTTGCAGTAATGATTAACCATTGTGCAGAAATATGTGACCTTAACCCTCTGCACTCTGATGTCAAAATGGCAAAATGTTTAGCAGCAAATATTTCCCATAATGCAGTTTGATATTTAACCAAATATACCTTGTTTGACAGAGCTCAATGAGCTCTGTCAAACAAGATATAATTGGTTAAATTCACAGTCAAACAAGAGAGGTCTGATCAAGCAGTATTCAGTTGAGAGGGGTGTGGTGGCGTCGCAGTAACCAGTTCTCATGAGATCACTGAAGTTAAGCAACATCGAGCATGGTTGTTAGTTGGATGGGTGACCATTTCAGCGACTGATTCGTGCTCCCCTGTTGTGTCCTAGGGCAAGGCACTTAACCCTGATTGCCTACATGGGGGCACGATGACGCTGTGTACTAGGGCGTACTGCACGTCGATGGTGCGCATGTCTTTAACCAATCTAACCCTGCCTGTGCCACAGTGCAGCGTTCAGAGTTACAATGTTGGAGAGCTGACATGCTGCTCGCCGTTGCTCGGTGGTTCTCTCCGGGTACTCCAGCTTCCTCCACCCGTAAAACTGTCACCGACATTATATGACCCTGGCTGTTAAAGTGTCGTTAAACCCTAATAAATAAATAAATTCAATTGAGAGGAGTACACTGCATGCAGAATAATTTATTAACCCTTACCCAACGAATTGGCCACATCTGCCCAGGTTATTTATAAATTTCACAGCTGGAAAAAAATTTTTAAAAAAATTTCAACAAAACCATATCACATGACCCCCTCATTGGAACAAGCTAATCGAGGTCGTTCCAGTGAGGATTCTCATGATATGTTTTTTTTACATTTTAAAAAAAAATGATATTTAAAATAATAAATTTTGATATTGTGAGCATTGGTTGAAGGGTTAATGTATCTGGATCTTGTTTTGGATGATCAGTGTTCAGTTTTCATCTGCTCAAGGAGCATCTCTCACTCTTTTACCAATGTCCTTTGTCTAGGTTATATTTATGGTCTTATCTACTGGAGGGGTGCGTGGTGACTCAGTGGTAGACTGTTGGACTTCTGTGCTAGAGGTCCCGACTTCGATCCCCAACAGTGTGTCCATGGGCAAGGCACTTTAGCCCAGTTGCCTACATGGGGGCACGATGATGCCATGTACTAAGGCGTACTGCACATCGATTGTGCACATGTCTTAAACCGCTGTAACTCTGCTTTAGCGGAGCTTCAACAGAGTTAGAATGTTGAGGAGCTGACAGTTGCTTGTCGATGCTTGGTGGTTCTCTCCGGGCACTCCGGCTTCCTCCACCCATAAAACTGTCATGGTCACGCTTAGCCATTGTGCATAAGAATGTGACCTTTAACACCAATAAATAAATAAATGGACTGGAGAGAATTACTTCAGAATTTCTCCTAATTCCATAGCTTGTAAAGGTACAGATTTAGTAGTGATTTCTAGTGAAGTCTTGGTGATTGCTTGCAACAGCATAGTCACAGAGGGATTGGGTGTTACTCATCCCCCTCACTTTTCCTGAAAAATGACAACATTATAGACATTCATGCCTGAAAACCCTAAAACTGGTTCATGTATTCTCACTCTGATATTTCTTCGATCATTTTTCTAAGGTTATTCCTCCACTTTCTGGGTACTTAAACCTTCAAAAAATACCCAGGATGCTCCACTTGAGATGAGAAGTACCTGGAGAGAACCACCGAGCAACGACGAGCAGCTGCCAGCTCCCCAACATCGTAACTCCGCACTGCAGCACAGGCAGGGTTAGATTGGCTGAAGACATGCGCACCATCGACATGCAAGACGCCTTAGTATGCGGCGTCATTGTGCCCCCATGCAGACAATCAGGGTTAAGTGCCTTCCCAAGGACACAACGCAGGAGTCCGAATCGATCGCTCAGATGGTCACCCATCCGAGGACAAACCGGGCTCGAGTTGCTTAACTTAGGTGATCAGATGAGAACTGGTTACTGCAATGACACCATGCCCCCACCTTTGGGAAATACACAATTTTAACTTTTACCTGCTGAGTATTTTTAAAATATTTTTCATCAAATTTAGTTAGGGCTGCTGTGAAGCAGCCCTGACTAGATTTGATGAAAAATTCATCTAAATTTAACTAAAGAGATTATTAGTCAAAAAGTCGTTTCAATATTCAGGAGAGAAATGGTTACTTCAGTGGTAAGATATTTTTTGTCCTGGACAGGAATATCCACCATCAGCAAGTAAGGAGTTAATTCAGCACAAATTGAAATGAAATGTGGGGAATAAATTTGGCAGCAGAAAAATATTTTGTACCCACACTTCACTTGGCCTTGCCATACCCCTGCATGTCTTATATACAGTGAAGACTTGATTAGAAAACTTGGCAAGGGTACATTGATAAGTACCGGGCAGTTTTCCTTTCAGTTGCATTCAGTTGTATTTATCAAAGTTGTACATTTTAAGGATTAAACTTCCAAAAATCAGGGATTCTTTTACCCTCAATGGGAAAGGATCTGGGGCCCATGCCATTGAGAAAATTTTCATCATGTGGGCTCCAATTGGGAATTTGTCTTGATGGGGAAAAACACAAAGACTAAGAAATTTTACAATCGAATTCAGAGAACATTCAGACTGATACATAAGCAACTGCATGTATACTTCAAGTTTATCACAAACAGTCACATGTTGGTGTAGTCTCTGTTAAACTGTTCTTATACTATACACCTGGAACTTAATTAAGCACCCTGTTTTTTTTTCACAGGGGTGTTAATAGAAACCGTCATTACTTTCATGCTATCTTTCAGATGGCCAAAAGTGATTGTTTCTGGAAAGAATGGTCTATTGACAAATGAAAGACAACACAGTGATGAAAATATGCAGTATTTTAATGGCACTAATTATACATATCTGTCACTAATGTTTTTGATGGAAAAATATTGTCTCGTCAAGTATAGTGCTGGAATGGTGCATGATGAAACAATGCCGGTGTAAAAGGAATGGAAGTCCGTAGGAACGTTAGTCCCCCTGGACTATTATTCCGCGGAATTATAGTCCTAGGTCTAACATTTCTAGGAATAGTAGTCCGCCAGACTACTATTCCTAGAAATGTTAGACCTAGGACTATAATTCCGCAGAATAATAGTCCATAGGGACTAATTTTCCTATGGACTTCCATTCCTGTTACACCGGTAATTACTGACAAAAAATGTAACTTGTGATCTCCTGAACACAATAGCAGTGTCTGACGTCAGAAGCGAGTGTATCCACCACATGCCCAGATGACAGACTGAACCCTCTTCCTAATACTACCAGTGAGCCTTCTGATATGGTCCAGAGGCAACTGCTGCCACTCCTCATGCAATGCAGCTTCCAAATCGGACAAATTCTGTACAGGCGGATCCCAAGCTTGCAACCAACATCCAAGAAAGTCCCAGATGTGTTCTAAGGGATTCAAATCAGGGCTCATTGCAGGCCAAGGTAGTGTTGTAATAGTGTTGTACTGAAGGAATGCTCTCACAGCATGAAACCGATGCAGCCTTGCATTGTCATCCATGACTACAGGGTGAGTAGCCAACGGGTGGTTGTCAAAATGAGGCGTGACAACTGGATTGAGAATGTTCTGGATGTACTGAATTTTGGTTGCCTCCGGTGAGATGAGGCCTTCTGGCTCTTTTTCCCCTTAAATTAACTAAACAGAAAGCGATGGATATTCAGAACATTGTGAATTTATTTGGCCAATTCCACATTTCATAGAACAAGTAGTAATATTTACTAAAAGAGACAAATTATATTTTTGTGATCAGCAGATCTCCAAGAGATAAATCCGACTTGTTTTAAGGAGATGGCAGGTAGACAGCCAATCTGGCTATGCCCTCTCCTTGTAATTTTTGTACCACATAATCAATATATATTGTTTATAATTTGTATCACTATTTGTAACTCGCATATGCTTTCAAATTTATTGTATGCTATTAAGGTACATTTATTACTAAATAAATATTGAATTACAGATGACCGCTGAGATTCCCACTTATAGTCACCATATCAAGTTTACAATCATGAGAGAGGCATCCCCAGATCATTACTGCTCCTCCACCATAAGGAACAGAAGGTCTGATTTTCTGGGTGCGTAAGCAGTATTTATATGCCTCCACACTTGACCATCTGTGATGTGAAATAGGAACCTACTCTCATCTGACCAATGGACTCTCCTCCACGTCCTGAGATTCCAATGTGACTTGTTGTGCCATACATCATTCCAAACATCGTCTTTGATGCTGATCAGACAGAGCTGGATGCTTGATGACCCTTCCAGACTTTATACCCAGTGCTTTGAGACGGTTTCGGACAGTTCTGTTGTGTTGCACAAATGCCTGTTGGGGAGCCAAAGGCATTTCAAAACCCCACTTGAAGCAAAGGGTTAATGCCTAATGAGGCATTCTCTGATCTTCCCGAGGAGATGTCTTTTGTGGTTGTCCAGGCCTTGGTCAGTCCTTAACATCGTTGGTTTGTTGATATTTTCAGACAAGTCTGCTGATGACAGAAAAGACTATAGTCAAGTTGCCTTCCAGTAGCTTTGAATGACATGCCTATTGCATGCATGCCATCGATTTGCCATTTTAGTGCTTCTGACAGTCTCCTCCTTGCCATGTCAACATTTATTGATAAAGGAATTGACAAATTTTCTTGTTTTATACTCAGATATTGCATGTGGATGATAGTGTTTTTTGTGACATTCGTGGGAAGCATGCTTCATGTGGAAGAGAGGATGTGTTTGGGGTACTCTATTAACCAGAAACATCATGTTTCACTAGATGAAATGTACTGCTAGACATAGCAGTCAGTAAAACGTAATAATCAGTAACAGCAACTTCACTGTCATGGAACATTTCAGGGGGTGTTTAATTAAGTTCCGTGTGTACATTAATGAAGAACTTGTCATTTGCCTTTGAAATGAGAGATTTTGTTAGATAAGCAATTTATATTTAATGTACATTTAGTGTCCTGAACTGGGTGGTCAAAAGGCCTCAGAAAACCACTGGTTTTCTGAGGCCTTATGACTACCCAGTTCAGGTTACCAGTTGTGCATTAAACTTTTGTTTGAGTGGGAACTGAGATTGGGAAATTAGGGGTTCAGAATTGGGGAAAATCATGCCGAAATGTCATAGGGAACAGCTCCTGCAGATTCCCAAAACAATCCCTGAAAATAGATGATTTCTCTTGACATTTTACCCATAAGTATTCTTCTGTACCCCATGACTTTAGGTCAATATGAGGATGTGCAGGTTGGTTAACAATAATGATGTGCATAACAACAGGTTCTCTTCATTAAATTGCAAGAAATGTAATATTATGAATAAATTATATTCCTGAACTCAGGTAACCATCACATTGGGCAGAAAATTTACTGAAAAACTCCACATGTTTTAAATAATGTAGATAGATGAAATTAGTACTCAGTTAGCAATGACACTGTTATTGCTTGTTTTACATTAACCTCCTCCACACTAATGTCAGCTGAGCGCAGTGGCTCAGTAGGTAGAGATGAAGGCTGCAAGCCAGAATGTCCTTGGTTCGACTTCTGCCTTCAGCAAGCTTGTTGTGTCCTTGGGTATGACACTTAATCCCAATCACCTACATGGGGGCACGGTGGAGTTGTGTACTAAGGCGTACTGCACATCGGCGGTGTACTTGTCTTCAACCAATGCTAACCCTGCTTGTGTGGAGTTTGTACGTTGGGGAGTCTGACATTTGCTTGCCCTTGCACGGTGATTCTCTCCGCGTTCTCCGGCTTCCTCCACCCATAAAACTGTCTGACACGAGGTGACCCTGGCTGTTGAAAGTGTCAGTAAACTCCAATAAATAAACACTGATGTCAAAATACCAATATATCAATCTGTCTATTTTTCCCATAATGCAACTAGGAATTCAACCAATTTATTTATTTATTGGAGTTTAACGACACCTTTGACATCAGGTTCACCTCATGTCAGACAGTTTTATGGGTGGAGGAAGCCGGAGTATCCGGAGAGACCTACCGAGCAACGGTGAGGAACTGTCAGTCTTCCCAATGTACTAACTCCTCAAAGTGGGGTAATGGACACAGGGAAGGTGTGTTGTGCAGCACCAGCATGTTCATATGACAAAGGTCAAGGTCTCACTATTATGATAACTGAAATCTTAGAAGTATTTTGTCTGTCCATCCAGAAAATTGTGTGGAACTGGCAGGACAAAGGTTAATGAAATTAATGATTAAATAATATTTAAGGACTTTTTAACCTATTAGGCCACACCATGACACACTGTAACAAAGGCACAAAATTATTAATTGGAGATATGTACTGTCTCACACCCAGGGTGCTGATGGAGCTATTAATAAATAGAGGATACTAACCATTTTTGTGCAGGTACCATAATTATATCATTTCATTACTTCAAGGAAATAAAAGATTGTAAAATAACCTGCAAGCTGTGAGTGAAAACTTACAGTACGGCCACTGTGGAGTGGTCGAATTCCACTTGTGGGAAGTGATGTCCATGCATGTGTTTCCCAGGTAATAAAAATCATCAGCAGCAAAATTTTAACTGATGAAGTACTGGTGTTGCAGGATATCTCCCCCCCCCTCACTTAAATTTTTAAATCTATTCATCGACTTTTGTTTCTTTTACTGTTATTTCACAATATTTGATTACATTTGATATTAACCCTTTACCCAAAGAATTGGCCGCATCCGCCCGCGTAATATGCAAATTCAGCAGTTGAAAAAGTGTTATTTTTCAAAAAATTTCAACAAAACCATATCATGTGACTCCTCGTTGGAACGAGCTCGACGAGCTCGTTCCAACGAGGGGTCACATGATATGGTTTTGTTGAATTTTTTTGAAAAAATGATATTTAAAATAATAAATTTTGATATCGTCTGCATTGGGTAAAGGGTTAAACAGCTAAATCCTTGTATAAAATTACTCAGGAACACATAACAAAGTGTGGAATAAGTTGGGGAGAGAAATATTTTGAATGAATTCTAGAAACAGTTCCATCTTCCTCCTCACCCTGTCAAAATCTCCCCAAAAAAGTTACAGAGGTTCTAAGATAGGCTGTTTCTAATTCATTAGTGTACAAATGTCTGTACAGCATTCCAAAATTTGTTTTAACGGTTGATAAATATTTTGACAAGGCGAGGGGAACGATATCCAGGCCTGGACATTTTCCCCCTCACTCTGTCAAAATCTGAAGAAAAAAACTGTTACAAAGCTTGTTAGATTGGCTAATTCTAATTCAGTAGATAACATTTAATAATATCTCATTAAAATAAATATGTATCTTCGTTTTTCATGACTGTGATATATTTTGACAATGTGGGGGTGGGGGAGGGGGGAGATAACCAGTCCTGGACATCGTCCCCCACACCCATGTCACCTTGTCAAAGTCCTGAAAACATTCATATGACCTTTACAACCGTTGTTTGGACTTGTTACGGTTGTGTGAGAGTGTAAATAAAACCTATTTATTTTTTTCAAATGGTTGCTATGGTTTTTAGAATGGGTGAGGGGGAAGATAATCTGGCCTGGACATCTTCCCCTCCACCCTCTTCCATTTTTGTCCCAAAAATTTCTGAAAGATTCTAAGATTGTCTATTTCTGATTCACTGCTCTCATTATTTAACAGTATATAATTGGAAGAATTTTTTTTCTTCCAAGTTTTCTGTATTATATTTTGATATGGGTGGTGGGGAAGATAACCAGGCAAAATTGCAACTTTTTCAACTGTGATGAAAATTCCGTAAATAAATGTCATGTCATTATAAGTAGTTTTATTTTTTTTGTTGGTGGGGGAGAAGATATCCAGGGCAGGGGGGGGGGGGGGGGGGGGGGGGGGGGGGGGGATATCCTAGGATAACATCCCCCAGGTGGGAAGATATCCTAAGACATCTTCACCCGGATTACAAGGAGGGGGGATATTATTAGTTACCCCGTGTCTGATCATGTGGTACGGGTTTTTACCTACCCGACGCCAGCCGTATCCCATTTGGCCGAATGGGATACGGCTGGCTTCGAGTAGGTAAAAACCTGTTCGGCCGAATGGGATACAGCTGGCTTCGGGTAGGTAAAAACCTGTTCGGCCGAATGGGATACGCCTGGCTTCGGGTAGGTAAAAACCTGTACCACATGATCAGACACGGGGTAACAAATTTATCTATTGACTTTCCATTTTAGAAGTACAATCTATTTCATGTGTGAACACACACAGCATGAGATCTTTTATCTTCCATTGTTGAGCCATACAGGTTTCTGTGGAATTTTTGTGCAAAAGAGTTTTTGTGAAAATATGCCGATATGACTAGTATAAAAAAATTATTGAATTTCTTTTTTTCTTTTTTGTCTCAAAAACATAGCTTATGAACCCCACATTGGAGGGTACTCAACAAGCTCATTCCAATAAGGGGTCATGAGCTGTATTTTGGAGATAAAAAATTAAAATATAATACATGTACACTGCAAAACTGGAATGACGCGTCTTCGACGGGGTATGAACAATTTGTAGATTTCGGAACGAGGCTTCCACTGGGTATGGGAAATTTGTCAGTGGCTGTATCGTGGGTTTCAACGAATATGGTCTCATACTACGTATCTATCAACCAATCAAATCAAAAAAATCACTTTAGTCAATAGATAAATCTTTGTACACTGAGTTGTACCTGGTTCTTCATTGATTAAATTTTTGATGATTATTCCTATACTTAGTGTTTGTAATCTAATATTATTGTCTGGAAATATTGCCCACCTGTGGAAAGTGACCAGTCCTCGGCAGTCCTACTGTATATTTCCTTGCAGTCACAAATGAGATAATTCTGGTACCTATTGAAAAACAGAAGGTATTCTGTTTATTATATATGCTGTGATGTATTAATTGCAATTAAAACCTGTTTTGCATTTAAAACACCAAAATGCTGAAAAAACGCAGGGATATCGATCTAAGCTTACTGTGTAATATACCTCTCTTTCAGAGAGATATTTTTTTTATGTCCATTGTGATAAAAGATATTAAAAAATATTTGTTAGATATGATTTCCTTTTCCAAAATTGCCAGTTATCAAGCTCGACTGGTATGACTTTAAACTCAGCTAATATGATGCTGATACAGGCCTGGCATTCTTAAAAATGCAGGCGGGCTAAAAATTGCTCCCCTCATATGGCCTAGTGGAGCGATTGGCTCTCCTCAAGCTTACAAAAGCTAAAAGTGGCAAAATAAAGTTTTACTATAAATGAATTCTGCCTAGTGGGCTTTGTACATTTTTTTTGGTGCTGCCTACAAGGTAGTCTCTGTGAGATGGCTACACTGCACCTCCCACACCTCCAGGCCTTGGCCAGGCCCAGAGGTGTGGGAGGGGCAGTCTGGCCATCTTACAGAGACCACTAACACAGCAGAGATCTCAAAAGATGTTGATTTTTGGAATAGGCGGTCATGGCATTCATTATTATTTAAGGCCAGGAGGGCGAGTTTTTGCCCTCCTTAATTTTTTTAAGGCGAGCAGTAGGTGAGCTGAGCTAAGTCGAAAGAGTGAAAAAGTGCCATAACTCTGGGAAAAATTATTGGATGGGCGTCGTCCAATAATTTTTCTCAGAGTTATGGCCCTTGTGCATATCCATTCCCTCATGCGGGTCTATCAGCATACCAAAGGAGATCCAAATCCGACTGATGGCTTTAAAATTACAATCCAAAACATTTGTATGGACAGACAGACAGACGGATGGATGGACAGAGGTCTCCACTCGATACCCCGAATCCCCCTTTGGAGGTTGGCGGCATAATAATAAATACCCATCATATAAATAAAAAAACATATTCTGGTACCAAATTTATGACAAAATACTTGTGTTGAAAGTGGCTGCCTCCATTCACATCCACTACCCAGCTCTTTATATTTTTATGTCTCTATTTTCTATCTACCACAATCAAGTCCGTGACATTTTTCAAACTCAAAGCTACAGCACTGAAACAGTTAAAACAGTTAATAAGTGACAGCAAGGTTAATAAGTCCCAGAAGAGAATTTAAAAAGGATTGAAGTTAATTTACATTGATACCCAGCAGGCAGTAAATTAGTTAATATGTGCTTTCTTTGGGATGTTATAAACTATATAATCAGTGCAGTTTCGACAAAATGAATTTTTAATACAGAAGTGATTTATATTAGACAATAAAGTTTTGTACCTGCAGAGTTCTGCTTGCTGTTTTGTGATAAAATATCGTTAAGCCTTATTATAGATTTACGTCATCTGCCATCTTGCTGCCAATATTATTATCTTTGTTTATTTCGAATTATGTCATGCTATTTTAGTCGTTATTTTGGATTTTTTAAAAGAAAAAAAAATGCTAATTGTTTTTATTAACTCTTTATTGAGAAAATATCAAATCTGTCCATTTAAGTGTGTTAAAATATTTGTGCCAATGTTTAACCCTTTACCTAACATAAAAAGCAGATGATACTTGCAAAAAAAATTCTTGAATAACATTTTTTGTCTCAAAAACATAGGTTATGACCCCTGATTGGAATGAGCTCGATGAGCTCATTCCAATGAGGGGTCAAAACCTATGTTTTTGAGACAAAAATGAAAAAAATAATTAAAATTAAATCGCGATTTTTTAGAATAGCGCTGGACGGTTTTGGCCGTTACGTTGGGTAAAGGGTTAAAAAGTGATCTCCAGAGTTATTTCCATCAAAGTGCTCCATAACTGCATATCAGCGGTTGAACCTTTTGCTCAATCCTTTATGCAGATAATATCAAAATTTATTATTTTTTCAAATTAAAAAAAAAAATCAACAAAACCATATCATGTGACCCCCTCATTGGAACGAGCTTGTCAAGCTCATTCCAGTGATGGTACACATGACATGGTTTTGTTGGAAACATTTTGAAAAATAAGTTTTCTTCTACTGCTGAATTTGTATATTTACTGGTTGAGGGCTAGATTATTTTTGGTAGTCAGAATTTGTTTAGCAAAGTTTGTTTTATTACAAAGTATTGAAGAGTGCCAACAGGCACTCGCCATTAATTTGTAATAGAACAAATTTGTCTAAACAAAATTTTATTTGCGGTTGATTGAATATAGAACACAAGCATGGAAAGTATCCTCATTTTTAGCTTAACTTGACAAAGTCAAGATTAGCTATTGCCATCACGCATGCAGAAGTCTTTGAGTCTGTTCACATTTTCCTTTAGCACAGGCTACACTCCGTAGTTCTTGTCCGATCATCACAAAATTTCATATGCAGGTTCAGTCAACAGTGATGGCTACCTGAGCCCAAAACCTGAAAACCTTTAGCACAGTGTACAGGTCGTATTTATGAAGGGACATCATGGTAACATGGTAGGATGACTCTGTATGCTATCTAGATGAGAACATCCCCTTTTGGTCATGATCTGTCAACTACGACAGCTGCCCAAGCCCAAAACCCAAAAACTTTTAGCACAGTCTGCAGATCATATTTAATATGGAGAGATTTCATTGTAACTTTGTAGGTTGACTCTGTATGATGTCCAGATGAGAACTTCCCCATTTGGTCACGATATGTCAACCATGACGATTGCCCAAGTCCAAAACCCGAAAATCTTTAGCACAGACTACAGGTTGTATTTATGGAGGAATTTCATTGTAACCTGGTAGGATGACTCCATATAATGTGTAGATGAGAACAGCCCCTTTTGGTTGTGATTGGTCAACTGTGATGGCTACAGGGGCCCGAAGGCTGAAAATCTTTAACACAGTCTACAGGTAATATTTATGAAGGGATTGTATCGTAACTTGGTAGGATGACTCCAGATAATGTCTAGATGAGAACGCCATATTTTGGTCGTGATCACTCAGCCATGATGGCTGCCCGAGCCCAAAACCTGAAAACCTTCAGCACAGACTACAGGTCACATTTATGAAGGGATTTCATTGCAACTTGGTAGGATGACTCAGTATAATGTCCACATAAGGACATCCCTTTTGGTCACAATCGGTCAACCATGATGGCTGCCTGTGCCCAAAACCTGAAAACCTTTAGCACTGTATACAGGTCATATTTATGAAGGGATTTCATGGTAACTTGGTAGGATGATTCTGTATAATATCTAGATGTGGATGTCCCCTTTTGGTCATGATCTGTCAACCGTGATGGCTGCCCAAGCCTGAAACTCAAAAACCTTTAGCACAATCTACAGGTCATATTTAATATGGAGGGATTTCATTGTAACTTGGTAGGATGACTCTGTATGATGTCTAGATGAGGATGTCCCCTTTTGGTTGTGATCTGTCAACCGTGATTGCTACACAGGCCCAAAGCCTGAAAACCTTTAACCCTTTACCCAACACAGACGATATCAAAATTTATTATTTTAAATATCTTTTTTTTTTGAAGAAATTCATAAAGCTGTCTCATGATTAAACACTATTGTGCATTGCATTTGGCTTGCAAGTGGCAAATTGTCATTTGTGAGTTATTCATGTTTTACATTTGTAGTTACTTTCAGATGTTTTATTGTTTGCATGAGATAAAATTTGTTTGAATGACAGAGAATAAAACAATCATTCACTCTAAAGTTTTGCTGTTGGTTTAAATTGATCATGAGCATTTTTTTCTTGCAGGGAAGGAGGTTTTTGCCTGTGAGACTGCCATCCATGCTTTCAAGTCAATTCTGAATACTCTTGCTGGTCCAGAGGAGAAACAGCGAGCTGAAAAATTATTAGAAAAAATTAAAATTGTCCCTGATGACATGTCAGAGAGATGTAAAAACCTCCCACTGTCTGCCAAGCTAAAACAGAGATCCAAGGTAATTTTAGGATTTTAACCCTTTGAACCACAGCAGCAGATTTTTCCAGCCAGGAACATGATACGTCATAACATCATTAAATAAGATGGTTTTTCAATAAATGTGTGGGTAGACCAATCAGTATTTTCAAGGTGCAGCCCGAGGCTGCACATCAAAAAGACTGATTGGTCGACCCAAATAATGAATATGAACTCTTCTAATTGTTGGCATTAAACTGGCATGAAAGATACCACTAGAGTTCAAAGGGTTAATTTTATACTTATCCTAGCTGGGTTAACCTTTAAGGTGCTATATAAGTAAGAGAAATTTGTTTACTTTGGAATTCCAACCTCTAATATTCCTTAAATTCAAATTAAATATACACAAATTATACATCAAAATGAAGGTTGTGTTGTATAGAACACAAAAAAACATATGCAGTCAACCCAGAGTTAACACTTTACCTAACGAATCGCCCGCATCCGCCCGCGTAATATGCAAACTCAGCAGTAGAAAAAATATTATTTTTTAAAAAATTTCAACAAAACCATATCATGTGACCCCTCGTTGGAACGAGCTCGACGAGCTCGTTCCAACGAGGGGTCACTTGATATGGTTTTGTTGAAATTTTTTGAAAAATTTGAAAAAATGATATTTAAAATAATAAATTTTGATATCGTCTGCGTTGGGTAAAGGGTTAACAGCAAGCACAATGGTTCCTGAAATTCTGCTACCATATTTGTGCCAGAACTGATAATAAAATAAAAGTTCAGGAGAACAACTCATGGCCAAGTGTGCTTTAGATATCCAAGAACAAAGCTAGGCATTCAAAACATTTTATGATGCAGCGACATGACCGCATTTGGGGAAAGGACAATGCAGTCTGCATTTTTTTTATTGAAGATGGGTTCCAAGGCCGACAGACAGGCGCATAGAATGCGATACCACAAATTTTCATTGAAAAAAAAACGAAATAAAAACAAAACAAAGCCGAGAGTTTGAGAATATACCTCTCACGCAGCTATGTTATTGTGTTTTGAAGAATTTTGATTTCCTAGATTTGTTCTTGGATATCTGAAGCACACTTGGCCACAAGTTGTTCTCATAAAGTATCATTTTATTATCAGTTCTGGTACGAATACGGTAGGAGACTTCCAGGAACCATTGGTGCCTGCAGTCAACTCTATGAGTTGATTGCAAATATTTTTGTGTTCTCTACATCACAACCTTCATTTTGATGTATAATTTGTGTATATTTAATTTGAATTTATGGAATATCAGAGGTAGAAATTTCAAAGTAAACAAATTTCTCTTACTTTTATAGTGCCTTAAAGACCAAGCTATTTTTATAAATTTTTGCTATACTTTGGTAGTCAATATCCATTGGCTTTGCAATTATTTCTAGACATGTCTTGGCTGCCCACATCGGCAGCCAAGACATGCCCAGAAACAACTACTAAGGTACTTAGAATTTATCATGCAAGTTCATCCACATGCTGCATTTTGGGAGCACCTGTTTTGTTTCAGTAAAAAGTGATAAAAATTGGAATTAGCCCTTTAAGGGTCAACCCTTTACCCAACATAATAAAAATATCCAGTCAGCACATTTCACAAAAATCACCATTTAAATTTTAATATATTTTAAATATTTATTTTTATTTTGTTTATTTATATTTTAAACGTTTGCCTCCAAAACATATCTTATGACCAATTATTGGACAGAGCCCATCAAGCTTGTTCCAATGAGATGCTGTAAGCTGCGTTTTTGATGCCAAATAATGAGAACTTTTAATTGTTCGAGAAGATATTTTGCAAGTGTTATCTTCTTGCTGTGTTGGAGGAAGGCGTTAGGTAAGAAAACAGTGGAATAATGCGTTACTTTTATCATTGCATTCATAGAAAACTGCAAAAGAATTATTTTCAACTATTTTTTTTCATTATTTACTGCACCAGAAAGAAAAATAACAGAACCTGAAAAAAATTTCTTAGCACCTTTTTCTTCTTTGATATAAGTTTTGTACTTCAGATCATTTTGTGGTAAGCTTTGTGAGAGAGCTGTCAACAAAATAATGCCTCAAGCTGGTAGAATGCAAGAAATGAAAAACTTGAAATTACTTTTTTATGCCCCCGAGAAGCTCTCGTGGGGCATTATGTTTTCACCATGTTCGTCTGTCCATCCATGTGTCCATCCATCCGTTAATTTTGGGTTTCCGTCAAATAAAAATGAGAACTGCTTATTTGATCAAATCATAATTTTAGGGGTTACTTGTGGATGACTAGACAATGCTTCCTTTCGATTTTGGTCTAACTAGCCAATTCAATATGGCCATCATGACAGCCATATTGAATTTAGTTTCCATCCAATAACTAATTTTGGTCTAGCTAGCCAATTCAATATGGCCATCATGGCAGCCATATTGAATTTGGTTTCCATCCGATAACTAATGAATGCTGACTTGAATCACTTTTATTTTTGAATTATGCATTGTTGTTGTCTAGAGGAAGGTTCCTTTCGATTTTGGACCAGTCTGCTGAACCAAGATGGCCACCAGTGGCCAATTTATTATGGTGGCCATCTTGAATTTGTTTTCTGCCCAATAACTAATGAATACTGACTCGAATCAATTTCATTTTTAGCTCAACTTTGGCGAAGCCAAATTTGAGCTTATGCCATGGCCAGTTGTCCGTCTGTCCATCAACAATTCAATACGGCTCGGGCTGGAGGCCGTATTTATGAACTGATCTTTACGAAACTTCTTGGGTACCTTTGTTATGACCGTGGGACGAGAACGAGTGTTTTTGGGTCCGATCCGAAATTCAAGTTGGTCATTGGCGGCCATTTTGTACAGACTTAGGTGCAATCAGATTTTTGCGCAGAACTTACATACGAAAGCACTGATTTGAATAATTTTTTGTATGAATGTTTAGTACCATGGGATATTCATCACATATAATACAGGTTTTTTTCTAGTATGTAAATTATGCAAATTAGACTAACTTTGATGTATTTTAGTGTTACTTTCAGCACTGTAAGTGCAAATGCCAATACGGCTCGGGCTAGAGGCCGTATTTATAAACTGATCTTTACGAAACTTCTTGGGTACCTTTGGTATCACCGTGGGACGAGAGCGAGTGTTTTGGGGTCCGGTCCGAAATTCAAGATGGCCGATGGCAGCCATTTTGTACAAAATTAGGTGCAAGCAGATTTTTGCACAGAACTTCCATATGAAAGCGCTGATTTGAAAACATTTTTGTGTGTGGGATACATCACATATAATACGGGGTTTTTTCTCGTGCAGAAATTATGCAAATTAGATGAACTTTGATTTTTTCAGTGCTACTTACACACAGTAAGTACACATGTCAATTCGGCTCGGGCTAGAGGCTGTATTTATCAACCGATCTTCACGAAACTTCTTGGGTACCTCTGTTATCACCTTGGGACGAGAACGAGTGTTTCTGAGTGCGGTCCAAAATTCAAGATGGCTGCCAGTGGCCATTTTGTACCGAAATTAGGTCTAATCAGTGTTTTGTACACAACTTCTATACGGCTCAGGCTAGAGGCCGTATTTATGAACCGATCTTTACGAAACTTCTTGGGTACCTTTGCTATCACCGTGGGATGAGAACGAGTGTTTTTGGGTGTGGTCCGAAATTCAAGATGGCCACCAGCAGCCATTTTGTACCAAAATTAGTGCAATCAGTCTTTTGTACAGAACTTCTGTATGAAAGTTCTGATTTGAATAAATTTTTGTATGAATGTTTAGTAAAATGGAATACATCACATACAATACAGGTTTTTTTCTCGTGCAGAAGTTATGCAAATTAGATGAATTTTAATTTATTTAGTGCTACTTATACACTGTAAGTGCACATGAAAATACGGCTCGGGCTAGAGGCTGTATTTATCAACCGATCTTCACAAAACTTCTTGGGTACCTTTGTTATCACCTTGGGACGAGAACGAGTGTTTCTGGGTGCAGTCCAAATTTCAAGATGGCTGCCAGTGGCCATTTTGTACCGAAATGAGGTCCAATCAGTTTTTTGTCACAACTTCTACACAGCTCATATTTGTGAACTGATCTTCACGAAACTTCTTGGGTACCTTTGTTTTCACCTTGTTTTGGGGTGCCTTTGTTATCACTGTGCTATGAGAACAAATATTTTGGGGTTCAGTCAGACCCACTCTGGGACTCATAGATTTTTTCTAGTTTAGCATCTGACTGTCACCCACTTTTACAATACTTTACCTATACATTTGTTACAGGCAACGGTCAGTATTTATGTACAGACCGTTACAATACTTTATATGTACCTTTGTTATCAGGTCATTACCTAGATGTTTGTCATTGCTGTGTCACATGCTATACATGTACATGTCTTTGTCTTGACAAGTTGAGCTACAGTGTCATTGACACTTTCATTGAATTATGTATTGTTGCTGTCTAGAGGAAGTTTCCTTTCGATGTTGGACCAGTCAGTTAAACCAAAATGGCCACAAGTGGCCAATTCATGATGACTTCCATGGTGGCCATCTTGAATTTGGTTTCCGTCCAATAACTAATTAATACTGATTCAAATCAGTTCCATTTTTTGGTTGTGCACTATTGGTGACTAGAGGAAGCTTCCTTTCGATTTTAGATGAGATAACCAATTCAATAGAGCTGCCATTGTGGCAATCTTGAATTTGGTTTCCATCCAATAACTTATGAATGCTGATTCAAAATAATTTTATTTTTTTGTGATGCCTTGTTGGTGTCTAGAGGAAACTTCCTTTTGATTTTGGTTATGCCCCTGAGAGACTTACCTACCCTTTTATGACACTACTCGGGGCATATACCACTCTTTGCATTGTTCTTGTTCTTCTTGTGCTATCAATTTTTTTTGACTTGTCCACGTCATTTCCCCAGACTCACGGTCAATCTGATTGTTTCCAGAATGGACCAGATAATTTTTGTGTGGAGTGTTTTCCATTAGGATTGATTGTATGATGTGTCATACCTTGCTGGAAGGGTTTTGATAGTTCTTTCCAGTTCTATTTGTGACATTGGGGAGTGGGGCAGTGGTTGTTTACTGTGATAGATAAGTTCTCTTTTCCTGGTATAATAGGACCAGTAGGGGCACATTGTCGCTGTGTACTAAGGCATACTGCACATCAATGGTGCACTTGCCTTCAACCAATGCTAACCCTGCTTATGCAGAATTAGTTCTTTGGGAAGTCCGACAGTTGCTCGCTGGTTTTCTCTGGGTTCTGCGGCTTCCTCCCCTGAACTGCCTGACCTCTAGCTGTCGAAAGGGTCATTAAATCTCCAAAAAAGGACCTACACCTGGGGTTAGAGTTCACTAAAGCAGGCAGCATGATATAACTTATTGGCCAAACTTGGCTTTGAACTTGTGTTGTTGTATTCATATAGCCATAGATTCTAAAAGTGACCTTAACTTTTAACCTGCTGAATATTTTCTTGAATTTCTTTAGAGCAGCCATGACATGATTTGATGACAAAATTTAATGGAGTCTAGCATCTAGAAATCATTTATAAGTGGCCTACTTGGGTACTCCTCTTTGTTAACATGAGCAAGGACAATAGCTTTACTGGGTAGTTTTGTACTGAGCAGAAAAATTCTCCTGTAGCAGGCTCAGAGTTAAACTACAATAAATATAAACACCTCTTTCCAACATTGTATCATGTAGGAGCATTTCATTGGCAAAAACAAAAGGTCTTACTTAATTCTTCAGGATGAATGGGCATAAAGACAACCACCATTCAAATTAAAGTTGCTGTACTGTAAGTAAGACCATACACATCTCTTATAAAGTCTCTCTGTCATTTTTGATCCTTTAGGGTTTATGGTGTACTGTTGTTCTCCCTGACAGAGTTCCAAGGAAGATTTGTAGGCCTTGGTAACTATACCAGGTTATTTTTACAGCAATATTAACCCTCTGAGGCCAAGAGTCTGCTTTTTCCGTCCCAGGAAAATGATGCATCATACTGTAATTAAGTAGGATGGATGCTAAGTTAACCTGTGAGGGCCTGAAGATTTTTATACATTTTTGCTGTACTTTGAAAGCCTACCTCTAGTGCCTTTGCAGCCATTTCCAGTAATGTCTTGGGTGCCTACAGAGGCAGCCAAGACTTGTGTAGAAGCAACTGACAAGGTATTTAGAAAACAAGTTTTGAGTTCATCCAAACAGTGTATGTTGGGGCACCTGTTCCTTAAAAAGTTATCAAAGTCGGAATTAGGCCCTTAAGGGTTAAATTAAAGTGTGGGGTAGACCAATCAATATTTTCAATGTGTACACCCATGGATGCATGTTTAACCCTTTACCTAACGTGAAAAGCAGACGACACTTGCAAAAAAAATTCTTGAATAATTAATTTTTTTCATTTTTTGTCTCAAAAACATAGGTTATGACCCCTCGTTGGAACGAGCTCGATGAGCTCGTTCCAACGAGGGGTCATAACCTATGTTTTTGAGACAAAAAATGAAAATATTTTGAAAATTAATTGGCGATTTTTGAGAATAGCGCTGGCTGGTTTTAGCCGTTACGTTGGGTAAAGGGTTAAAATATTAATTGGTCTACCTCCAAATAATAAATATGGACTCTTCCAATTGCTTCCATTGAACTGACATGGAAGATACTGCCAAGGTTGAAAGAGTTAAGGTTATTGTCAGGAGTAGTATATCACTGCCTGCTGGACTACCACCCTTGTTAGCTGAATGAATCACTTTGTACATGGTGTTTGACTTTGTGGTCTTTTTGGTGTCATAATCACTTGTTGGAATATACGAACATCGAATTTATCGAATCACTCTTCTTTGTGTGTACCCATACATAGTGTGGTACACATTATGTTAATGTTCTGATCGACCATCCGATGTTTATACCAGGGTTTTATCACCTTTCTGAAATTCTTGAAAAAGTATGGGAATTTGTGTTGGTTTGAAAAGAGTTTTGAATTTTCTGGAGAAAAGAGCACTTTAGCCTTACTAGGGTTATTGGAAAAGTATTGCTTGTCATTTTCTGAATGAACTTCAAATCATTTTGAAATTAAAAAATACAATTAAATTGCCTTGTAATTTAAACCTCCACACTCTGATATCCAAATTCCAACTTGCAAATTTTCCCATAATGTAACTAGGAATTGAGCCAATTCAGTTTTGTTTGACAGAGCTCATTGAGCTCTGTCAAACAAGACTGAATGGGTTAAACAACTTTTTGCATTTTGGGAAACATTTGCTTTTTGAAATTTTTGTCTTTTTTCATCAATTTCGAAGAGGGTTAATAGTCTTTATCCACTCGAACAAAACACTGAAACACATGATCTTGAAATATGCAGCATGGGATCCCCATGGCTCCCACAGACTGTTGGCAATGCATAAACAGTTGAACCCACTTAATTGGATATCTCTAAAATGAATATAACGTTCAAATACAAAACCATTTTCTTATCAACCTACCTTACAATTGTTTACTACAGGCTTGCACTACAGTGGAAGACCCTAACTCGGAAAATATACTCTCTATTTTGATCTTTCCCAAGAGATTTGAGAAAGAAAAGTGGAAAACACCACGAAAAAATAAGCCAAAACTGGGTTGAGTGACATCGGCACACACCCAGTAGGGGACGCTCTTCTCTAGTACAATTCCACGACTTCCGGAAAACCAGTGCGCAGACAGTAACTAATGAATCATTCTTTTTCATCCAACGTCCAAGGTTGATGTGCAGCCATTTGTATTACGAAACAGTGATAATTCAACCCGTCAATAATGGTTTCCTGTGACTGGAATTATGGATCTGAGTATCGTATAATAACAGGACTGTGTTTTATATATTCTTGTTATTATTTTCAACCACATTTTCATTGTTTTTTATATATTTTACGTGTCTTTACACTGTCATTGGGCCTCCCGACGTGACCACGTCTGGTGAGAGTTATACCTGTTGGGGGTGTGCAGTTCCTCCCACTCCTGCAAGGGGGGGCGGGAACACTGTCAGTTTAGGGCCTCCCAACACGACCACATCTGGTGAGAGGTATACCCCCTCCATGGGGGATGTGCAGTTTTTTAACTGTGGTGGATACTGCGGGAGCTGTTGAGTTGTCTGGTGAAGAGATGCCTGGTTCCAGGACTATGGTCCCTCTCCAGTCGACATCTGAGGCTCTCACTAGGGTTGTGACTCCTTCTTTCGAGGCCGAGCTCGGTTGCTCTCTCCCCTTTTCTGCCAGTGCTCCCGTCGTATCTGCTGCTACTGCTGTTCCGTTAACGTCATCGGTCACCGTTTCAGCCGGCCTCGGCTTATCCCTGCAGGGGTCTGTAGCGATGTCTGTAGTGTGGTTGTGGGGTATTGGCCTCAGCCTTCCCTGACTTCATCTCGGCAAAGTCAGAAGTGGCTGCCGACCAACCCTCTGCTGTGGCCTCTCCTCCGTTGCAGTTTTATCCCTGCAGAGGTGTCTGGTAGTGTAGACGTGGGGTATCGGCTTCAGCCTTCCCTGACTTCAACTCGGCGAAGTCGGAAGTGGCTGCCAATCGAACTCCCTGCTGTGTCCGCTTAGCTGTTGAGCACAGCAGTTTTATCCCTGCAGGGGTCTGCAGAGATGTCTGGTAGTGTAGGCGTGGGGTATCGGCCTCAGCTTTCCCTGACTTCAACTTGGCAAAGTTGGAAGGGGCTGCCGGCCGAACACTGTGGTCTTTCAGCTGTCAAGTAACTCAGTTTTTCTCATTGGATTCGGATGTTCATGGTGGGGTCATCATGAGCTCCATGGCATTTCCGTCCACGCACTCTGGTCCCATGGCCAGTTTTGCGGGACCAACGCTTTTTGTGCAGCCTGGACCTTCTGTTCCACAGAGGTCCGCGCCGTCTCTCCTGAGTTTCCACTCTGTAGATCCTCGGGGTATGTCATAGCCCAATACACATCTGCCTTCAGATGTTTCGGCTGCAGCCCATCGTCCCGCGCCGGGTGTATTTGAGGATCGTGACCCTTCGCTGGTTAAATGGGTCAGGAGTGAAGCCATTTTGTCGATTCATTCCCACTTCGAACCGGCCGACACAGTCAGTGATCTTAGGAAGGCCATCTCCTTGCTCACTTAGGTTCTGTCCAAGAGCCTTTTCCATTGCTTCCAGCGAGGCTACAAGTGGTCTCCAGGTGCCCCCTGTGGCGGTGCCCCCCGGGATTGGAAACAGGCCACTTTCTGATCCCCCTGGTGTGCCTACACCATGGGAGGCGTCGGCTGGTTTGACCATGATGGGCTATGTGTCTTCCGACTCAGGGGTTGAGTCCAACATACCTGACGTCGAGAGCCATCAGTCTTCTGACTTGAGGGCAGCTCATTACTTTGTGTTTGGGTTCCTTCCAGATCTCAAACCATCAAACCAGCTGACAGTGTCAGCCCGGCCACGTGCCTACAGCCTGTGGAGCAACCTGCTTCTGGGCGCCTTCGGCCGTGCCTGTCAGTACAGGTGGTGAAAGCGTTTACAGCTTTGGACTCTAAGCTGAGTTCCAAGGCTATGAAGATGTTGTTCTTCATCAGGGTTGACACTTTTTTGCCTCTGGTGCATTATCGTTCCTACGATTCCGCCAATCCGTCAGTCAGCCAGACTTTGATGGTCCTGGATCAGGACTCCCAACTCCCAAGCCAGCCATTTTTCATATGGAGACTCTGGAGTCTCTGTTGGGCTTATCGAGGGAGATGCTGGAATGCTTTCTCTCTTCGATCACGTCATCTCTGCTTTGCTGCTTATCTGCTCCCAGATAAGTTTGACGACGTACAGGCTTTTTGTGTGTGCTGTCCAAGGCACTCATGCATCTTCCCACATGCATGCCTGTAACACGGCTAACTTGGAATTAGTTCGTAGGGATGCTGTGCTGGACACAAGCCATTCCTTTCTTGAGGGGCAGCATTCTGCTCTTCCATCTACCTCTATCGGCGGGTCCGCAACTATTCCATGGTTCCGTGGCGACGGTCCAGGATGACTCCCTATGTCATTCCATAGATCAGCTGCTGCTTCGTCAGCTTGATCAGCCTTCTGTTGGAGCCAGGGACCGTGCAAAGCCTAACAAGAGCCCTTCTGCTTTCTCTCCAAAGCCAGGGGCTGATCCTCCTTCAGCCACTTCTACTTACTCACAGGGTAAGGGTAGGTGTCGGCAGTAGTCACCTCGATTCATCCCAGGTTGAGGAATTCCTCTCAGTCAAGGGTGCCTCTTCCAAGTCCCTTTCGACATTACACACTTTGATCACGGAGATAGGCAATCTCCTGTCAAAGGGGGTGATCGAGGTCATCAAGAACATTCTTTCAGTGGGATTTTATTCCCGCCTGTTCTTGGTCCCGAAGAAGGACGGCCGACTCCGACAGGTTATCGATCTGAGTATCCTGACCAAGTCTATCATTGCTGCATGGAGGCTTTCAGGTCAGTTTGTCGCCCCATTCACCAGGGAGTTTTCCAGTTCAAGGCCATGCCCTTAGGCCTCATCATGGATCCTTGGGCCTTCACCTGTCTGATGTCGCATGTGTTAGTCTTACATCGCACACAGTCCAGGGTGTCTTCTTCGGCATATCTAGTCGATATCCTCCAGAGGCTTTCCAATGCTGCCTTTCTGGAGTCAGATGTCGACACACTGTTGAGCCTGCTCATGTCACTAGGGTTCAGAGTCAACGAGGAGAAGTCGGACCTGGTCCCTTCTCCATCGCTTTGTCATCTGGGATGGGCTTCCATACTCAGCTGGATACGGTGGCGGTTTCCTGGGCAAGGGCTGTCATTTTCTCAGCCTTTGCCCTGACTCTGTCCCAGTCCACATCTGCAACAGCTCGGAGTCTTCCCCAGCTGCTCGGTCTCTGCGGTTTGGTGACTGATCTCATTCCTCTAGGTCGGCTGCATGTCCGACCTCTCCAACACTTTCTGCTCAGTCGTTGGAGGCCGAATGTCGATCCTCTGGATCTGGTGCTTCAGTTACCGGAGTCTCTTCCTCGTCAGCGTCTCCTCTGACAGATGTACAGTGGATTATGCAGGGAGTTCTGTTGGACTTCCCCATGTCCGATCGTGTTCTGACGGCAGTCGCCAGCAATTTCGGATGGGGTGTGACGTTGGATCCTCTAGGTCTTTCCCTTCACGGGTCATGGGACCAGGATCCAGCAGCTCTTCATGTCAACCAGAAGCAGCTTCTTGCTCTTTTCTGAGTTTCCGGCAGTGGATCACCCACATTTCGAATTGTCAGGTCCCTCTGTTGTCCGACAATTCAACAGTGGTTGTTTACATTCGGAACCAGGGTGGCACTCACTATGTTCCCATGTACGAATTGGTTCAGGATCTTCTGCTGCTCGCTCGGGATGTCAATGCCAGAGTGGTGGTTCGTCACATTCCCGGTTGTCTGAATGTCCTAACCTTCTCCCTGTCTCGACGGGGGCAGGTTCTTTTCCACCAAGTGGATGCTCCACGTTGCGGTGTTCCAGTCTCTTTGCGATCTCTGGGGTCGTCCCCATATCGATCTTTTTGCAACTCGTTGGAACCATCGGGTGGAGACTTCCGTGTCCCCGTGGCCAGATGCTCTGGCTTTTGCCGTTGACACTCTGTCCCTCCTTTGCAACGGTCTTATCGGCTATGCCTTCCTGCCGGTTCCGATTCTGCCTCATGTTCTAGCCCAGATACGAACCTGCAGTTGTCGAATCATTTCAGTCGCACCCCTGTCGCCTCAGTGGATGTGGATCAGTCTGCTCCGCTCTCTGTTGTCAGCGGTTCTGGCACGTCTCCCTCTACGTCGCACCCTTCTTTGCCAAGGTCACCCAAGGATGTTTCACATCAACCCGACTTCATTGTGCCTTTGTGCATGTCTTTTGTCAGGTCCTGTCTCCTCCGTAGCATTTTTTTCAAGACGAGCAGTGGAGTTGCTTTTCTTCTTCAAAGAGGCACTCCACTGGTCTAGCCTATGCGGCTAAGTGGAAGGTCTTCTGTCGATGGTGTGTGGATCACTCTGTTGCTTCTGTTATTTCTTCGATCACACAGATTGCGGAGTTTTTCTGGGGGTCTCCAGTCTGTTACCATCAAAGGGTACAGGACTTTGCAGCTTACCCCAAGATGGAATCTTTCTTGGGTGCAGCTCTGCTTGTGGGGGGGGGGGGGGGGGGGGGGGGGGAGGGGGGGGGGTGCCGTTCGAGCCTTTATACCAGGTGGATAGGCATTTTCTCACATACAAGACGTTTTTTTTTATGCCTTTTGCCCCAGCCAGATGGGTTAGTGAGCTTCACGTCCTCTCGGTTGACCCAGCCTTTTTCTGGAGCTCTCCCACCAGTGTTATGTTTACCAGTGAAATCTCCTTTCTGGCCAAGAATCAGATACCAGAAACTACTCCGCCTCCTATCTGTATCGGGACTCTTCCTTCTGTTGAGGGTAAACACCCTTTGCTCTGTCCCGGTTCGTGCTATTCGCTTTTATCTCAATCGGACGCTGTTCATTAGGAAGGGTAGGAACGATTTTCTGTCTCTTATTCCTGGTCGACAGAAGATCTCTCCTGAATCCATTTCTTGATGGATTTGTCTTGCTATTCGTGCAGCTTCCGCTCGTCTAGCGACTAGCGATTGTATTACCAGTCGTATTTCTGCCACGAGGTGCGTGCATTGTCTACCTCTTGGGGCTTATACTAACACATGTTGTCGGATTTTATGCTGGCAGCCTACTGGAGAGATGCTACTTTCTTCACTTATCTTCAACAGTTGCAGGAGCAGGCAAAGGACCTTTGTACTATGGACCCTCTTTCTGCTCAGGCTGTTGTCTATCCCAGCCATTCGGCTTCTTACAAGGTCAGTTCCAGCTCTGTGCTGTTACTTCCCTTTCTGTCTGTGCATCTCACAGAACCATACACCTCATCTCTCATTGTCTTTTACTAATGTTTGTGATGCTATGGTTTGATAGGCCTAGGGACCTCTTCCTCTGTCCACGGTTCCAGTGCAGTTGGGTTATGCATGGGTTGGTTATGTGATTCCCTCCATCCTATTGTCTATTCAGCCTGTAAACAATTGTAAGGTAGGTGGATAAGAAATTTAAATTTTATAGTAATTTCCTTTCTTATTATACCTACCACAATTGTTTACATGGAGGCCCTCCCATCTTCTTATTCGGGTAAGAATCCTTCCTCCCCGCTGATCACATAACTCCTATGCTGGCGGACTCAAAAGAATGATTCATTAGTTACTGCCTGCGCACTGGCTTTCCAGAAGTCGTGGAGTTGTACTGGAGAAGAGCGTCCTGTACTGGGTGTGCGCCAATGGCGCTTGATCCAGTTTTTGCTTATTTTTTTGTGGTGGTGCTTTTGAACCACTTTTCTTTCCCAAATCTCTTGGGAAAGATCAAAATAGAGAGTATATTTTCCGAGTTAGGGTCTTCCAATGTAGTGCAAGCCAGTAGTAAACAATTGTGGTAAGTTTCATAAGAAAGGAAATTTATTATAAAATTTTAATTTTCACTCCTTCATTCCAAATTTGACATGTTAATTGCATATAGCTAATAAACTTTTAATTGAATATTTCTTTCTTTTTTTTTTAACATGTTAAGAGGTACTCCGGCTTCCTCCACCCATAAAACTGTCATGGTCATGATTAACCATTGTGCATAAGTTTGTGACCTTAAACACCAATAAATAAATAAGTAAATAATAACATGTTAAGAAATTACCCAGACACTCACTGAATTCCCCTTGTTTATTTTATCCTTTGGTGCCTCCAATACAGGCATTTAATCTATAATATCTTGTTTGACAGAGCTCCGTCAATAAATATAATAATAAAATTAAAAGAATAAATGCTCAGTTTATCTCTAGAATACTGGAAAGCAATCAAATCCCTGTTACTTTAATACTCCTGTTATTGAATAATTTTTACTGGCAAAGTGGCTATTCAATTAACAGGGTTACACTGTATTAGATCTCAAACAATTTTGCAACTCAACTTTTCAGGACCTACTGAGCTCCCCTGAAAATTTGGCATCTGTATCTAAAGGAGCTGGTCCTCTGGGGCTCCTCTTCCAAAACACCATTGACTATGACCCATCATCGTATGGATCATGCTTAGCGCAAAAGTCTTTACCAGGCCATGTTTGTATTTTGGATGTTTTGCTGATGCATGGGTTTGGGTGTTTTGTGGGTATTTAGTTCGTCTACACTTATTGACACATTTAGTTTGGATAGCACTGAAAGGCCATGCAGAACACAATACATACTTCTGAAAGCTGGAAATGTTTTTAAAATTTCAACAGGAACATAAGTGAAGTATTTTGTGATGTTCAAGGGTCAGGAGCTCAGCTTGTTCTGATAATGAGATTTTCTCTCATTAAATTTTTCTTTGAACTTTTGTAAGCTTCCTTGCATTGATTTTATGGTAAACAAAAAAATAATAATGGCATTTTAGGTTAATTAGTGCCAATAGATCCATGCAGATAGCTTCAACTAGTTGAGTGATAGAAGCCACTATCATGGCTCAATTGGGAGGTTCTGTAAGCCACTTTTGAGGCTGTATACTGTATTCATTAGATCTGCTGTTCACCCAGCAGAAGAACAAATTGAGGGGGGGGGGGGGGGGGGGGGGGGGGGGGGGAGGGTGTGTGTGTGTGTGGGGGGGGGGGGGGGGGGGGGGGGGTAGGGGGGGTTGATAAAATGTCTTCATTACAATTTATTGGAAAAAATGTCCACAGACACTCTTCAATAAAAACAAGAGTCCCCAAGGGCCCTTAATTGCTCACCGGGCA